>SRPZ01000136.1:0-75073 GCA_018360255.1 Claviceps maximensis
GAAATAAAAGTTTATATTTTTTACTAATTATATTAATTATATATAAAATTTTTAAAATATAGTATATAAAAAGTAATTTTTTATATATATTATTAAAATATTTTATTTTTACTTTAATAAAACTTAGATAAATTTTATAAAATATATTTTATAATATTTAAAGACTAAAGAATTTATATATATTTATTATAATCTCTTAAATAAAGAATTAATATAAAAATAAAGTATTTAAAATATAGTATAGAAGAGGTACTTAGGCAAACACGAAAATGTTCGGAATTACCTACGACCCACTGTATTTGTTTTGCTTTGTTTTCTTCGCTTCTAGTATCTTCTTCCCTCGGATGTGAAATGGCATGTCGCCCTGTCTCGAAGCCCAGAATGAATGAATGCCAGCCAGATGTACGTATGGATGTACATACTGTGTACTATGCTGCTGCGGGCACAACCGTCTAGTCAAGTCATGTCGTGCATGCATGCATGTTGTATGCATATGCACGACGGCCTGGGCCAGTTTCGACAGGAGCCTCATATCGGATATGAGCCTCGGTCTGGGAAAGTATCCTTTCGTTTTTGCCTTCAATAGCTCCTCCATCGCGCTGGGCTATGGGGCGTGTCTCTGCGTCTCGGTCTCGGGAGCTCATCTCTGGCGTAATCAAGTTTCGTGGTGAACCTGTTTGTGGTTCAAGCATGTGGGAGCCAGCCGCGAGGCAAGACATGCTCATTTTCCCCTCCTATCCTTCCTTCCCACGCGGACGTGCAGAGCTTCACGATGGCTTTCCATGCCTGAAGGGCACTGCAGTCGTCGTGATTTATGACACCTCGCTGATGAGTGAGTGTGAAGTGGGTACGGATTCGCAGACTCACCAGGTTGCCGTGTCCGTGTCAGAAGACGACAGACAAAGCCGAAACAGATTTATCCGAAGAGGTCTAAACCATTGGCATTTCTTTTTTTCTTTTTTTTTTTTTTTCCTTTTTTTTTCCCGCCAACCACGCCTAGTGAAACGCTATTAAAATCAGTCCTTCTCGAAATGATGACCTCGCACACCAAACCTTAATATACAGTGTTGTTTCTTTTTTTTGTTCCCTTTTTTGCCCCCCTCCTCAGCATCCATCGACGCCCAGTACCCTGGGATTTTCTAATCCATGTTCGCCGTGCCGCCTCGGAAACCATCAGCGGTCTTTATCAGGCAGACGGAATATGAACAGTCATGAAACTCCGGTAAATACCCTGGCAACGTTATTTTTCCCCAGACAGCACCCACCGTACTATTGCTGCAGAGCATCTTCACCCGTGGGGAAAGGGAAGCACCGTGTTCGTCATATCCAGAAACGCACCTTGTTTGTCCGAGGACGCACTCGCACATCCACACGTAGATTATGGAACCTTGTGTCGGAGGATCAGGACCGGCAGCATAAGGAGAGGCACAGCCGCCACCTGGCGTATCAGATGACGAACAAGTACGAATTCTTCGTCTTTCTTTTCACGAAATGCGCGAGTCGTGACTGTGTTGAGCCGAAAGAAGGACATAGTTGTCCGTATTGTCCAATTGGCATCAGCTGGTTGAGGATAGAATAGTAAGAAATTCCTGATAACTTATCAAGTTTTTACATACTAGTTCGCTTCAAGATAAATTAATCTACGCCTCATGATAATTTGAGCAAATCCACATCAAAGTCTAATATTATCATCGCTAAGCAGTAAACGCCTGCATTAAATCTATTTGCGCTTATCCAAAACTGGGGAAATGAAGCCCCTTTCCTCACCTTGTTTTCGTGTCGTGATGGCCATATGCTTCACCTCTTTCATCTCGTCGTGGCCATGCCCATCACCTCACTTCATTTGATCGCCTTCCACGCCACTTTGCACTTCACACATCGACTCGGCAGCAACAGCATCCTGCCAACACTGACGACCGCCCGTCCGCATAACGAGACTTGTCGTGAGAGCGTCACCGAAATACCGCTCCTTGCGCGTACTTCGCCTTTCGCCGCCTTCTAATGCAGAGTAGGCGCTCCTCGTCTTTCGCATGCGCTTTCTTGTGCGTCCTTCGCTGAGGAGACTGTTCAGCTTTTGTCGCTCCTGCATGAGCTGGTGCTCAAAGGCAACAATGCCGCGTACCCACGGTGCAACATCGACTACAATCAAGCGCATGGTCCGGTCGAATACAGAGGGCTCGAGGTGCGACGTCACTTGTGATTTTGGTGCTACGGCAATAGGGTCGAATGCACATGCAATGTCCATTCTTGTCATGGCTTGGACGCGATTGTCGAACAACGCATCGAGTTTCGCAACGGCCCCGGGCTCATCGAGGAGGGGAGGGCAGTGCAATCTCGATTTGTCTCCGTCTCCGTCTCTATCCTTCTCTCTGCCAGTGTCTCGTTCTCGTTCTCGTTCTCGGGGCTCTAGGATCCTTTGCGATGCCGCCAAGAGCCTGCGCCGGGCTTCAGATTTCAGTGCTAGCGATATAGATTGGCCATATGTCGTGTGAAAAGACATCTCTTGTGTGTCCAGCAGACTTCTTCCGATAATGAAGTCTTCTCTTGTCCGGCTGGTCATTTCTGGTAAGGAGGGATCCATCTTTTCCTTGTGATGCGCCGCAAAAATGCCGCCGGAAAACAGGTCCGCATCACTTTGTGTCAGATAAAAGTCATCCAACGCTTCCAGTGCCGCCGCTCGCGTTTTTGGCTTTTGATCTTGATTGTCGCAACATTTCTTTGCCGCTCTCCCCCTGCCCTTTGCGAGCGCACTCATGTCTGCTGAGTGGCACCAGTCACCTCCCATGTCTACCTGCCAGAAGTTCCATGATTGCTGCAGCACCTCCCTCTCTCTGTCGAGACCGCTGCGTTCTGACAGAATGGCATCTCTTCCCAACCAGCCCATGCCATGCCGATAGGTATCCTGACTGATTACCCTCACAACATCCCCCCGCTCATCCAAATCGCTACCCTTTGGCCAGCGGGAATAGAACCAGTCAAACCCCCCTTTCCGATCCCCAACCCCAATCTGACACCAAAAATTGAGATCGCATATCGTCGCTCGCAAATCAAAGTTTCTGGATTTGTAGAGAGCTTCGACTGCGCCTCTGCGCAAGGCATGCCCTTCGTGAGCAGCAATGAGAATGCACAGATCAACGGCCAAGGGAGTTGGTGCCGGCGTAAAGCGAAAGATACCGTGCAGGTTGAGGCTTTGAAGGGGAATGAGACTCTCATCGTTGCATGTGATCACAAACGGACGTTTGGATTGCTCCATCACGCCCATGAGGGTTGTCCACAGTTGTCTGTCCTCCTCGTACAAGATGTCTGCCTCCTCGACGAGAATCAAAGACTGCTTCTGTGTCTTGGTCGTTGCTGATGATTTCTTAGACTGTTTGCCTTTCTCTTTGCTCCCAGATTTTGCCCTGAAAAAGGCGGTCATTATGCCATGCCTGCTGGATATCGATTCTTTGCCTCCTGTCGTCGCATCGCTTGCGTCGCCATCCGCCACAGGAGCAGCCTGAGCTCGGTGTCGTTGTACGAGATGATTCCTTGTCATATCGCCAATCCTTTCCAGAACATCTCTGCCACTTCGCCTGCTGCTCGAGTTGATTTCAAACACCTCAAAGTCGAGCTCCTTGGCTACTGCATACACGGCGGCCGTTTTCCCGCAGCCGTGCGGGCCGCTGAGCACTATCGTATTCTTGAGCCTCCCGGATTCTCTTGGTTTTGTGCTAGTCGATCTAATGACTGATTTCTTACTAGCTTGCCAGAAATCGGTATCAGTATCTTCTTTTTCCCCATTTTCGAGAATCTCCTCCAGCTCGCTCGCCTCGTCGTCCGTGTCGACTATGAAATCATCCTCCTTATACTTCTTTCGCCTCTTTTTCGGTACCACCACGTCTGCTTTTGCTTTGTTCTTGTCACCTGCACCCTCGCTGCTGCCTGTATCAACTGACTGAACTTTCATTGCTTCGAGCCAATTTTTGATATAAATCGCGTCTCCGCCTTTTTGTAAAACTTGTGCAGCAGAAACAGGTGCATATTTTTGACACCAGGCCACGCTTTCGCATGTTGATCTATCAAAGGCAGACAATTGTCTCACCAGTGAAACATATTGTTTACTAATTGCTGGATGGGCTACTGTTGGTACTGGACCGGCAAGTTCATCTTGACTGACATCCTCTTCGCCAGCCAGCGCCAGCGGCGACGAAATACTGAGCTGATGCCTTATTCTATTTTGAAGTTTCAACCCACTTTCAAAGTGTCGTTGGGGCATTCGTAGCTCAGGCGGTGCTGGAATAAAAGAGTCCTCGTCCCGTGGTAAGCTTCCACGCAAAGCCTTCATATTAATGTGCTCCATGACCACAGTCAAAACAGATTCTGTACGCCCAATGATCGTGACCTGTCCCTTGGACTTCCTGTGGCCTACAGGTTGAATTGTCATCGACAGCGGCGCGCAATCATCCCCTCGAACGTGAGACATGCCTTTTGAAGGCCACATTGGGTACTTGGCACCAGGAACCTTGGTTCCTCCCGACCAGAAACCTGACTGTGGTACTTTATTCTGATTTGTTGACAGGAATGAGTTTTTCGGCTTCCGTGGAGACATCGGCGTTGAGGTGAATATAGAATGCTTTTTCCTTGGCGACTTGGGCACCGAATCTGTCGGTAGACTTGATGGGATCGACTGTCGGGAAGGCTTTGGTTTGCCCTTGAAAAAGGGATGCGTTGTTTTCGGCGATGGTGCTGCAGTTGCGGACATGCTATCATTTTCCGATGGCTTGCGAGATGGTGGTATCTTTGGCGAAATAACAGGGAGCCGCAAGTCTCCATTCAAGATCTGTGTGATCTTGGCTCCCATCTCTCTGCGATCGACCTCATTAGTCCCATAGTGCACGCAAACAATGCGCGATGATGTTGTTTTTCTCTGCTTCACTCTGGGTGGTGATCCAAGGGTCCCCGTCTTCATGTTAACTTTCAACAGTTTCTTCCTTGATGGCGTAGTGGTTGATCTGGAGTCCTTCGCCAAGGGATTTGACGCGCCAGACTCGCCGCCCGTGCCAGAAGCATGTGATGTGCCAGGAGCATGTGAATTAGGAGGACACTTTGGCTTGGCATAGTCTTCTTGAATTTGGCCGTAAATCGGCGCCGAATGTTGCAAAGCTTGCGTCGTCACGCAACTATCGGTATCGGGTTGGATCCGGCTCGCAGCCGAAGCATCGTGTGCTTGGCCAGAATTCGATGCTTCTGCATGATGGGCAGTTTGTGAAGACAGACGATTCGATTTGTGTCTTTTGGCTGCCGGAGTGTCGTGCTGTGACCCCTTGGCAGATTCTCGGACGTTTTCGAGTACAAAAGATTGACCGGGAGACGCCGCCGCCAAGTCGGATGGGTGAACTTTGGCAAAGAATGGGTGTACCTTGTGGACTGCCGACGGCTCGCCGACGCCTCTGTGGCTCATGTTGGCGATGAGAACCTCTCCCATTTGACAAGAGGTCTCTTTATGAGCATACTCAGTAACTTGGCATTTTATAATGGTGGATGGGCTGGAGCAAACCAAGTCTTACAGTTGTTACGCCAGACAAATCATGACAGCCAGAAGACCAGGTACCTGGCTGATAACCGACGAGGTCGGCAGCGATGGCAGGTGACTGGTTTAATGCGATGTTGGACCGATGAAAGACAGCTGTGAGCGCGGCTGTGCCAAGTGTACATGAGTTTGAGAGATTGAGCTAGAGCACGGATCGTTGAGGGAGATGTGCAAAGATATATGGCGAGAAGATGTAAAGGCACTGCAATGTCGGGATAGCGATGGTTCATGGATGTCTGCCACGGAGCAGACGCGTCGAGTCTGGTTTCAAGAACGGAGACGCGCCCTTGCCCATGGCTGGCCACTTATGACGGTGTGCACTCGAGTGGCTGCATCGAGTGGCTGCATCGAATGGCTCATTGCTGCCTGCACCAGGCGGCTGGTGGGTCCTCAGTGGGTCTCTTCCGCATCATTGACCCCACCGCCGGATTTTTGTATCGGCCCGCGGCCAGCTTTTTTTTTTTTTTTTTCGTGTCAATTGGTCTTGCGACGACCTTGATATACTGAATAGAGTCGTCGCAACATCCCGTCCACGCTGCCTCCGTTGTCAGCACCTATATATATTCCTTCGTGGGACAATAGGGGGACGCTCTGCTCCGGAGCACACTTGGCAATGGCCTCGGAATACAAAATTCATCGGCCATATGTGCTGGCTGCGTTGCCTCGCCCTCTCGACCACACTGATGGCCGTATCGTGGCTCGAGAGGTTTATGGCCAGCGAAATGGAGAGAAGAAGAGGAAGCGCATGGAGCTTGTGGTAGGAGTTGATGGAGAAACAGCGAGCATTTATGATGTAAGATTTATCATCCACGAGCCCTGCTTTCTCTTTATTTTTTTTCCCTTGGAAACCCGTGAGCTAACAACTGAAATAGATCCCGGCCTCTCGCCTCATCACTTCATATCCCATCCCGCCCCAAGAGTCTTTCACTTGCCCTCCCTATTCAATCAGAATGCGCGTTGCGGATAGTCAAGACGTGTACAGGTATACGTATATTGCCACAAAAGATGCCAAATCATACAAAATCACCTTGTTCAAAGATGTGGTTCATCCCGACGGCAAAACCACGTCAACAAGCACTAGCCAGATTGTGCAGACCTCCCCGGTTCGATGCATTACCAGCTCATCCTCGACTAATGCTACGACACGTCTCGATGATATAGTGGCCATTTGCGAAGACGGCCAGATTGTCTATCTGTCGGCCGAAGACTTGGCAGTACATTGGTCGGCTGCCTCGAAATCCGCTGTACAAGAAGCCGTCTCCGGAGCTATGGACAAGTTCGAGGTAGAGTATGTTTCATCCGGCAGCCTGAGCGACTTCAGGGAAGGCATATTCAAAAGTAGACAGGAAGTAGTCACTGCTTTGCCGATGCTTCTCAACCCTGACCCGTCTCTTATCTTTCTCATTGTCAAGAGCATTGCTCAAGATGGTAAAGTCGCCCGCCACGTTGTGATTTTGGCAGCTATGCCGGGTGGCACAGCCGCTGCGTCTGAATTGCAAAAGTTGATATCCCTGGAGATCAGCCCATTCGCTATGGAGAGTGGCTCCGGCGCCGCTTCGACGGTGTACCAGGTGGACATTCAGTCGGGGCTCTTGATAGGATTGGCCGATGAACATCTCACCATCTACGATTTGACTGGCGCTGTTCCTCAAAAGAAGTCCGTCGTTTATATGGATGGAGCTCAGTCTTTTGCGCGTCTTTCAAGGCCGTTCCTTCTCTCGGTGTCCTCCGACTCCTTGGTCTTGTACAATCATCACTACCGTTCTATCCACGCAAAAGCCGAGCTGGATCTTTCTGAATTGCCTGCCGATGGCCCAAAGACTCGACATTGTCAATTGATCACCCACCTGCGTAGTCAAGATCTCGTCGTTGCCTTGATCGACAATGTCCTGGTTTCTATACAGGTCGAGCCACCCTGCCACCTTGGGAAGCGACGCAAGGAGGGCCTTTTGATCGATTCGATTGGTAGAGGTACCTCGACGTACGAGATACAGAGGAAAAAGGTCAAGAGCGGCAAGATGACAGCAGTAGAGTTCTCTCGACTCCTGCCTGGGACTTTAACGGATGCATATTTGGCCAGATATCAATCGGAAAGCAAAACGGCCGACGAACTGCTTTCCAACGACGACTTGGATAAGTGGGAGGACTTGCTTCGAAGAAAATTTTCTATGCACCCTCGAAAAGGAAGAGATTTATCAAGGACCAGCGCCACAGAAGATGAAACACAAGACTCAACACAAGAGTCACCAGAATGGGACTGGCTCAAAAAGCCTCATGCTTATCCGGCTGTAGATCGACGGTGGGTGATTTATGCCGTGAGTAGGGTTTTTACTGTGAGACTGTCCGCCGATGGAGAATCCAAGCCTGAGCTGAGGTTAGCACTCCCAGACAGCAACGTCACCACATATCTTGCTGTGGCAGGCCATTTGACACTTTCCAACTTGGAGTCAGCATTTCGCGAAGAGCTCTCAGCAAACAGCCCGGAACCAAGGATACTGGCCAGTCAATTGATTCAAAGCCTCACAGATGCTGATCCTTCTATGACCCTCCTTCTGAACTACCTTCAGGCGACCAAGCTTGGAGAAGTGGAGCTATTGCTCGCCATAAGAAGCATCATGCTGAGCATGGATCTGCTTCCAGATACGAAGAAACCGAACGCGACGAAGCTGCTGACCAGTGACGCCCACCAGGAAACGGGAATTGAAGCACCAGAGATGGATTTAGATGATCTCGAGAGAGACATTGCAGTTACTGAGCACTACTTGGGTGATGAATCAAGCAGCCGATCGCGGGGATTGACACTGGCGTTTACCAAGCTGTGGCGCATTCCGGCGCTTACCACGGTGAAAGCCTTGCGGACAACTATTCGAACGGAAGAGCTCTTATCCTTTATCTACCTACTCAGGGTGGAACTCGTCCGCGGCGCCTGGACCTCTCTTTACATTGATCCCACCAGCTTTGAGTCCGAGGGGAACGACCCTCCTCCGGATGGCGTCATCACTCTCATCGCAGACCTGCTCGGACGATGCCTGGACGCCATCGGTGCGGGGGGTTGGCTGTTCAACGACGCCATGTCCTGGGCAGATAAGGCGGAGGCGGGCGACTTCTTGACAGCCCTCAAACTCGAGGTTACTGCTGCCTTGGAAGGCATCGAGGAAGCCGTCTTTTTGAACGGTATCGTGGGCGAAGCCGTCCGATTTGGACTCTTGGCTGAAAAAAGCCGCGCGGCGCGCCAACACTGGAACTCGAACAACAGCAACAGCATCTGCAACAAACCGAACACGTTGCATGTAGAAAGCAGGGAATCTCGACTGCTACCTCTCGGTCTGAAGACGAAGCTTATGCCAACTTGGGAGAAGGTGGTGGCAGGTGGCGAAGTCGTCCAGCGCAGCTCACGAGAGGCCGGCCATTTAATCAGTCAAAAGGTGGAAGCTTACTCGCTGGAGAAGTTGTCCATTTGAGATTCTATCAAAGCCTTTTTTCGTCGATACAGCCGAACATGATCTTGTTCTAAAAGAGTTTCTTAAAAAAACAAAGGACAAAGGATCCACAGATGGGAAGCAAAATGCATGTCAGGGATGAAAGAGTCTCGGAGTGGAGTGAATTACCCGAATATTCATTAAGAGCGAAACAAAAAGGGAGGTTTTGTAAAATAATCTCCATCTATTTGCGTGATAGACAACATACAGGGGGGGCAAAATAGCCCACGGAAGGCGTTCTTTGGTACTTATAACTGGCATTTCACTCTATCATATCCATCATATAAAATAAGTGTGTTTACTGGCCACCACGAGAACATGTAGTCGCGCAAGGCAAGCGAGGGCGACGCGCCTTCTACTGGCGTTTGTATGTACATTCAATTGTATTCCTACGTCCTACGCAGATACGTAGGACGTAAAACTTGTGTCCTGCAACACAGTTCAAACACCAGTCAGCGCAGCATAAAGGCCTTGTCTCCCATTTTAGAACCGGTCCAGAGATTCAGAAGTCTCCGTGAGACAAACAGACTGTCAGCGATATAAAATGAAGGGGTGGGGTATGGATCCGAGACGAATTCGCTCCAATCTGACGTCCTCCGACTTGCTGGTTTCATGAGGTGCATTTTTTTCTCAGCCCAAGATGACTTGCATGGAACAATTTGAAGTCATCATCCCGGACAGACGAGGCTGTGTGTTATGTCTGTCTCGATGGAAGGATGGAAGGCATTATTTGTTGTGGTACGGTGCCAGGTTTCCCTTCTAGGCCATCTGGCCACCTGCCACAGGCCGGGAGCCGGGGCATGAGCACCGGCACGAGCACGAGAGGGTTGCCGCGGACGGGGAGAGAGAAAAGCAGAAAAGGTTGTCTCGTCCGGTCTGGTCTCGTCCGGTCTGGTCTGGTCGACTCGGTTGGTGTGGACAGGGCGCGTCGCGGCTCGAAGGGTGTACCGCGTGACTCATCGTGTTGAAGCCAAGGAATCAAGGGGCTGCCTGGCAAGGGTTGTGTGAATAGTGTGGTGAATAGGATCAATGTCAATGTCAATGTGAGAAGGATGTGTGGTAGGGTAAGCGCGTCCAGTGAGTGCCAGACGGATGAAACGCCATGAGCTTGTCAACGTCCGTGATTTGACGGAGCTGGGGCTCTGGCTGGGGCCGGGTTGACGGACGAGGCATTGTTCGTTCATTTGAGGCTACAGATAACCTGTCGGCGCGTTCGAGGACGCGAACCAAAGCTGAGCCAGACTGTCTGGTACCAGATGGGACGTTTATTCTTGGCGTGCCGACCAGGTAGACGTCACTGGCGCTCATGTTCCCTGTCGGAGCTGCGCTGACGGTGGCCGGGCTGGGCAATCATCTTATCGCCGTCCCACCAACTGCGACGAACGATGGTCTGATGGCCTGGTGGGTGGCGCGGCGGCGTCTGTCACTGCATCGTGCATTGTGGGGACTGGACTGGGGTGCATGCGGAGACCACACTGATGGATGGCACACTGATGGGAAGGAGCACTTGCTGAGGACATCCATCTAGAAGCAGGCAGGCACGCGCAGGCAGGCAGGCGCGCAGGCACGCAGGCAGGCGGGCAAGTGCTGGCTTCTACTTGTCTTCGTCCGCAGCTTCCCATCAGGAGTTTTCGTTCAAACCATCGGGACTGGACACCTGGTTTGCTCGACGCCGTGTAGAACGGAACTTCTGCCTTCCACCAGACTTCATTCTCCTCGGCGTGCTCACTGCCCACCCACCTGAAGTCGGCACTCATCACGACGACTTGTGACGAGTCTGGATTAGTGCTTGCGCATACGTATACCGTGTGTGCGCCTGGCGGACGATCTTCTCAACCCTTCCATTTTGTTCATCCTTTCAAAGTCTGAAAGCCCAGTTCCCTTCCCGGAGCAAGAGGCGAAACGAGACAAGACCAACGACACGACATTAGAGCCCAGACTCGGCCACTTCCCGCAGTCTCCCGACTTCCGAGGTTAATTAGGCACACCATCGCGGCGGGCGGACAGTTTGCATCTCGCGTCCCGCATCTCGCATGACACTCACACCTCCCACTTACGTTCTTGCAACAACTCATCCAAAGACAGCAAAGGCTGTCGAACAAGTCATGAGCCAAGGCGCATCACTTGAGCACATCGACGCTGTCGATGCTTTCGCAAGGAATCTCTTTGTCCGCGCAAGAACCTCGTCGGAACCACTCTTTGCCGGCGTTGTCACCGCCCTTCGCCAGCTTCATATTGCACTACTACAGTTACGTATAGAAGCCGCTGACCCAGATTCGCTTCTTCAAAGCGCCAAGGCTTCTATCTATACGCGCCAGCTCCGTCCCATTGTCCAAAATTGCGAACATGCCCTTGAACAGCTCGAGACAATCCTGGAAAGATGGAGTGTTGTCCCTGCCAGAGACGCAGAGGCCTTGGCGCATCGAGAGGATGAAGTCACGGCGGTGCGGTCCCGGCTTGTCAGTGAGACGATGGCCGTAGACACGTTCCTCAATACCCTTCAACTACACGGCCCGGCAAATAATGCACCGGAGGTACTCTTGGATGTTCGAGATACAAGCTTGGAGCACATCAAAGACAAGGTGGACAATATTTCAAAGACCTTATTCCTGCACCGTGATACCAGTGGCGGCACAATCGCCGATGATGATCAGATGTGGCAAGAGTTTCAGTCCAAGTTGGAAATGGACGGATTTTCTCCTCACGTATTGCATCAACACAAGGTATGAACTACCTAGATACCTACCTACTTTGGCCTACTCTAACTAAAACGTGATCGGTGTGACGATTTGATCCTGATAATGCCGCTACAACACAGGACATACTACAAGCCTATATCCGCGAGCTCCAGTCAGTGTCAGCTGCCAATGGCGGAGCACCGCCGACAGTGACAGGATTGTTGGAGCACGAGGCCACGATGAATTCAGCTACTCCGCCTGTGCCTCCTAAGGAGCCCCTTTCCCCTCTCGTTGTTGAAGGTCCAAATGAAGTTGAGCCAAGTGTAGATGACGAAAAATATAGCCTCAGCATACAGGGGCATCGCCGTTTGCCAGATCACGCATCGTCCCTGATTTCGTCACATGATACAGCCAAGTCTTCTCCCTTTCCATCTCCGGAGGGAGAAACACAAGGAAGCGAATCAAGCGACTCCGATGGCTCTCTTGTCCTTATTTCCACCAAAGACCTGGTAGCAATGGACGACATGACCTCGCTCATGCATTTACATCCAGCTGCCTCGTGCTTCACTGCTGCACAGCAGACCGGAAGCAGTGGAAACCTGGTGCCCTCAGGCAAGACTGGCAGCTGGCCACCGCCATCGCGTTTGGCTGCGGGTCAGCCTCTTTCGACATACTCAACGAGTCGATCTCCTCCCGCACCAGGCGATCAGCGACGGGCCAATTCTCCAGCTGTTTCATCCAGCCCGAGAACCGCAGCTCGCCTGGCCCCCGACAGTCATGGCAATCCTATTCCTATGAATGCGCCGTGGACAAAGGTGAAAAGGTCACTCATTAGCCTTGAAGTACTGGAAAAAGCTGGCGTACGTTATGAAGCACGTCCCGACTATGTCGCAATCCTGGGCCGACTGTCCCGAGAACAGCTTGCCGAGTATGCTAGGCAAAGTGCCATTTGTCGTGCTGCCCGTTCTTCGCTCAATCAATTTCCCCCCTCACGTACAGGCATCCGAAATCATTCCCACCCCGGTCGTGTCGACTCCAAGGGTAGTCGCGACAACAACGATGATGAGAGCGCTGTGTGGGACGAGATTGACGCCACAGACTACGATAATCATGAGTGCTCGAAAGGGCGAAAAAAAAGCTACTCCTATCCGTACATTGTCAACCCGCCCAGCGAGAGCAGAACTTCCCCTTCTACGGCCGTTAAGCCAAAACCCATTTTGAAGAACAAGAATGAAAATCGTGTACGATTTGATCCGGAGCCCCATGAAATGGAAATCAGAAAGAGCCCACGATCCTATGGTGACGATTCTGATGATGGTGATGATGATTATGATACCCATGGACAGTATAGAAGACGAGAAAACAGATCCCGCCGTCCCCGTGATTCCCGGGCCAATGACAGACGAGATGTTGGAGGTCGATCGCATGATCATCGGTCCTCCAGACATTCAGACTGTGGCGATCGGGAACAACGCCGAGACCGCAGAGATCGTCGAGAGGAAAGACACACGAGAAGAAAGACGTGGGGAGAGACGATAGGGGTTGTTGGCATTGGCGGCGCTGCTGCTAGTTTGCTTGGGGTCTTGGCTGAAGCAGCAGTTGGCATGTAAAGATGACTGCTTGAAAGATGTGTTATGACTGGTTTCTTAACATGACGTGTTATAGGTGATGATAATCCTGCGACCAATGTGTGGAGATTGATGTCGATCTCTGTCCTTTTCTCGCTTATTTTCCCTTATTTTCTCTTCATTTCTGTCCTAGCATTTCAGCCTTTTAAACAAAATCATTGGTCTACTTGTTGCAAATATGTACAGTTGTAGGCGTGTTAAAATTTGCCCGTGGAATAGAGACATTTACACGGATTGGATACACTCACTGTATTTGTGCCCAATGCGCAACAGGGGTTTATATACATACATGTGTGTGTGCATGATGCACACCGTCGGTATGGACCATTTTCTCGGCCACCTACATCTATTAAAAAAAGCTACCCATCTACCCATCCATCCAGCAATCTATCTTCACATTCTTTTTCCCTACAGCATCATCTCGTCTGCCAACTTGGCCCACCACTTTCGTATCCTAGCCGGGGGCATCATCACCCCTGCCTCAGACTGCCATGACGCATACACCCTGCGGCGCCTCGTTCCATCTCCCATCTTCAACGATGATTTGGGCGCACATCCCAAGTCATTGGTCCGACATGTCGGCACGCGCTGCCAATCGATTAACTTCATGGTCTGCACGGAGGGGTAGGCAAACGTGGGGAGATGCGCGTCCGGCTCGTCGCGGGCGTAGATGCCGGCTTTTTTCTGAGGCAGTGTCTGTCGCATGGTTCTCTTCCATTCGAATCTAGGAGGAATGGATGTTGGGCTTGTTGGGCCCGTGGCGGTGACTGTGCCTACGGTTCCGAATTCGGGCCGTCTGAGCTGCACGACGCCTTGGGCGGTTCGGTAGCGGATGTGCGAGGGGAAGAAATCGGCGAATTCGAGTACGAGATTCGGAATGGTGGTCTTGGTAAAGGCGCGGTTGCGGTAGCCATTGTTTGCGGAGGCGACTTTCAGAAGCATATCCAGCCAGCTTGTGATGTGGTGGCGGATGTAGTCTTTCTGCAGGGCGGCTTGGGTGCGGCGGCGGGTGGCTTGCGGAGAGCAAGATCCGACGTCATTTTGGAGAATCTCGTCTTGGATGGCGAGTTCGTGCTCGGACTGGGCGCGCTGGTGCAGGGGGATGATGTCGTTGCGGATTATGGCGAGCGCGTGGGGCAGGGACCGCTGGATGAGCAGGGTCTTGATGAGGATGTCGTGATCCTGGAATGTGGGCCTGACGTTGTAGGGCTCCGAGGTCATGGCGTTCCAGACTGCGCGGACGTCGGCCGGGGTGGTGCTGTTGCTGACGGTGGCGGTCGCAGAGTCTCCCTCGTGGAGGCGGCGCATGGGCCTCAAAGGCTTAGATGCGCATACGTATGTCCAGTTGAGGAGGTTGGACCATGTCTCGGGGGGTATCTCGATGTTGTACCGCCGAGAGACGAAGTCGAGAAGCTTGATGCCTAGTGGTATATGGGACATGGGACCGAATGCTTCCACAATGGCATTGAGCAAGCGTGATGTTGGATGGAGGGGCGATGACGGTGGCAGCTCTTTGCCGCCCGAAATATGTGGGTTTCCTGGCTCCGATAGTTCATCAATCTGGATGCCATAAAAGTTTCGAAATATTAGTGTCTTAATGGCATAGAGCGAGCTGGACCTGGCAAAGGCCATAAGAGAGGCACATATGAGCTCCTCGTCGACCTCGTGCCCAAAGTAGAGAGCCCGAATCCAGTGGCCCTTGTATCCTCGGAAATTGGCTCTGTGTCGAAGCAGTCGTCGTTTGTCCTCATCGACCTCGTCGGTTCGTCGGTTCCACGGCTCCCTTCTCATCGCATTCATGCTCAATCGTATGCCGTCTAAGCGCTTGAGCGTCGCCATGGACAGCGGTTCTCGGTTGCTGTAGAGGTCACGCGCCATGAAGGCTATGCGAGATCGGTCGAACTGGTAGTAGGTGGGCTCCGTCACAAAGCGAGCCTTGATAAACTCGGTCCACGTCTTGGCTGTGCGATAGTCTTGGAGCCCACTCGCAGTCATTTTGGACCATATGCTCTTGGATTCCTGGTAGTCAGCGGCTGCGCCCGCGCATCGCAACATGACTTCATGATCCGCAACGCAGAGTCCAAGTGGCGAGCGACTGCGTACCGCCAGCAGTATTTTGATGCCACGCAGAACCCGGCGGTGACGATAGCGCACACCGAACTTGGTCACCCATTTGCTGATGTCTATGAACTGGGCCAACCCCTGCGTCAAATTGAGCCCGTGGGTGATATCATTGTTTATCCCGCCGGACAGCAGAGGATCAAGACTGCGCAGGATTTCGGAGAGCGAGGGACCAGACAGCTCCTGAGCTCGTCGAATAGCAGCTTTGTCTCCGTCGCCCAGAATTCGAGTCCAAACGCGAAACGCCTCGTACACTTGATCGGGTTGTTGACCCTGCACAGCAACGAGGACATCGTCGAGCTCTGTCCGGGCCTGTGAGGTGGGAACGGGAAAGTGGGACTCATGACACTGCTGTCTTTCCGTTGCCGTTGCCGCAGCATGAGGGCTAAGATGTCGTCGAGATCGTCCCGGGGGTTTCGAAGCACGTCTCGCGGGAGGTGTACGACGCGCAGCCACGATATTCGGGGGCCGCTGGAGGGTCGACTTGGGAGAAAAGGGTCGCCTCAACAAACCATCTGCTCGGCGTGACACCATTGGCAACGGGTTCGTGCTTCTTTAAATGACCCCGGCGGTCTCTCTCGGGCGGGGCTAGTGACGGGTATCTATCTGACAATCTGTCAGGGGGAGCGAAGGAGGAATTGACGCTTAACTCCAGATGTTCTAGATCCACATCTACCCCATGTGCCCGAAAGATGGAGAACAAACTAGAGAGATGGATTATGGGGCGGTGGATTGTTGGGAGGGGCCTAGAGGGAGGAGACCCTGGAGGGGGGGGGGGGGGTGAGAGAGAGAGCTGGGGCCTGAACTCGGTTGCCAGATAGTGTCGCATATTCGCATACTGATATCCGCCCCGACAGTTGCATGGCCGTCCGAAGATTTTCCATGGTGTCCACCAAGCGCAGAAATCACGTTCGATCTGCAGTTGAGGAGCGTGCGAGCGAGTGAGTGAGCATTGAGCAAGCAGCCTCCATCAGCAGCATCATCTTCTGCATTCCGCGTGCTTGCGTCCGCTGCCAGAGTCAATATTCAGATCCATATCCCTATTCCGACCATCTCTCTGGCCTGCAAACATGGCCGACACTGGCGATGACGTCAGTCACGTTTCCGAGCCACTCGACCTCGTCCGGCTTCTGCTGAACGAAGTTGTCTTTGTCAAGCTCAGAGGTGATCGGGAGCTTAAGGGCAAGCTTCACGTAAGTTGAGCCTCATACGAGCGCAGTATGGCAAAGAACTGGAAATTGCTGACGCCTGGCAGGCCTACGACAGCCATTGCAATCTTGTCCTCGGGGAGGTGGAAGAGACCATATTTGCGGTAGATGACGACGACGAGGCGATCAGTCGCAAATCGGAAATGTTGTTTGTCCGAGGTAAGAGCGGGTTCCGACTTCAACGGACGCCTGAGGATGACTTGTTCTGACCGTCATGATAGGTGATAGCGTCGTGTTGATTTCGCCGCAAGTGGCCTTTTAATGGTTTCGATGGAAATCGATGGAAAAGGGCAGTCTGGGAGCCTCTAGGTTGGATGAGTCGAGCGAGGTTGCGACATTGTGCTGTGCTGTTCGGTAGACTCCAGTTCGTGCGTGCGGACGGACGATTTGACAGTGAGGTAGGGACAGTCAGGAACAAGCACGCCAACTTGACGCTTGGAAGGGAGGGGGAATAACGAAACTCTAAATCAGAAACTTGCACGTCGCTTCGAGGCACGCCCCATCATCATTGATTCATGAGGATACTCGCTTGCCCATGGCAGTTTCATTCCCAGCGCATGGCATTCCATGTTTCGTTCATGCAATTTATGTACTGTACATACCTCGAATAGCGGGGAGGGGAGGAGGCAGGCACGTACCCACACAGCGTGGGTATGTAGTTACCCGAATTGAGACATCCATGATGGCCCGCCGAGTTACTTAGTGGATAGTGGAAGCTGGCCGTGCTACCTGAGACGGCCTGGCGCACTCGCAGTGCAGTGCTAGCCATCTAGTGCTCAGTGGACGTTGCAGTGGGTTGTAGGACACTAGAAATTGTATGGCGAGATGTCCGGGATCAACTGGACCGGACTCACTGTACCAGTGTGTCTGGAGCCACCATCTGGAGCCACCAGGCCGTGCTCGTGCTGGTCCGCCGCCTCGGCTGGCGCCTGGCGCGTTTATCAATGGACCTGGAGGCGCCGCAGTGGCAAGAGTCTGTAGGTCTCAACTGGGCTCGCTCCATGTGTCCACCCCCCCAGTCCTGCAACGGCATCGATGACTCCTCGTTCACACAAGCGTCAACTGGCCGAGATCGCGGCGCATGACTCAACTCCATGCGAATCATCCATATATACCTGCGCAAGCCATCATTGACCCTCGTCATATTCGCGTCAATTCTCCTGCCAGACTCTGACAAGAACAAATAAGTCACAAATGATACCAAGGATATCGAGAAAACGTATAATCGGCCCAGCCCGCTGACTAGCCATGTCGGCCAAGAATATAAAGGCATCAGCCCACGAGAAGCGGAAAGGCGAATCGGTTCGTTCATTTTTCCTTTTTCCCTTTCCTTTTTACTTTTGTAAATGGACCGCATCCACAAAGCAAGTTCATCTCTTCTAATGAACCCGTAGGCTTTGAGCGACTTTGCCGACTACGTAGAGCAGCAACAGAATCTTCGGTTCCCAGTGTCAAGAAATATCGCCAGTGCTGCAACTGCTTCCGACGCTAGTGCCTCGAAACCCGCCCGCACAGATCACCATGAAGAATTAGACGAGCTCTTTGACAATTTAGATCTGGCGGACACTGCCCCGAGGATATCTCTGAAAGATCTGGTCCTTGGACACGACCAGGACAGCCTCAAAATACTATGCGATGTTATAGCTGACCGGATAGAGGAGGGCATGGGCGAGACTGTTTTCGAGCTGGGCTACGAGAACAACGGAGAATCAATGGATCTGGGACTGGAAGACTGGAATTCAGCCTACAAGAGACTCGTCGACGCAGCCAAGTCTGCAGGCGCCGATTGCGAGCTTCTTCTGACCAAGAACGTCGGGGGCAAAGTAGAGGCCGAAAGCACAGTAAGCAAGCCCGAGAAGACGGGCGGATGTAACGGGAAGATTCTCATTCGACGGGTGCCCACCAATGTTGAAGATGTGATTGAGACAAGGATCGCAGTTGTTGGCAACGGTATGTTGTTTGACCGTCTCTCCTATCATTCTTCTTTTGATGCCCCAATCTCAATGCTGACTTCCAAGTTACACAGTGGATGCTGGGAAGAGCTCCATGCTTGGAGTCTTAGTCAAAGGTGATCTTGACGATGGCAGAGGCAAGGCACGAGTCAATCTTTTTCGTCACAAGCATGAAATTGAGACTGGCCGGACCAGCTCAGTAGGCATGGAGATTATGGGATTCGATAGCGTAGGACGAGTCGTAACTTCTGATACTCCTGGGCGTAAGTACCCTATGAAGCAGATCTAGGATCTCGACGCTTCCTGTCATTCATGTTTTTTTTTTGTTTTTGTTTTTTTTTGTTTTTTCAAATACTTCCGGAGCTCCCGTCAAGAGTTCTTTCCTTTTGTCTGACCTTGATTACAGGTAAATTGTCCTGGGAGGATATTGGCAAGCAAAGTGCCAAAGTCATCACATTCAGTGACTTGGCTGGTCACGAAAAGTACCTCAGAACGACGGTATTTGGTTTGTTGTCAAGCAGTCCGAACTACTGTCTGCTCATGGTGGCAGCAAATAATGGACTGGTCGGCATGAGCAAGGAGCACTTGGGAATCGCTCTGGCTCTCAATGTCCCCGTCATGGTTGTTGTCACCAAGATTGACATTTGTCCTCCCAATATCCTGCAGGAAACAATTACGCAGATTACCAAAATCATGAGAAGTCCGGGCGCACGAAAAGTACCAACCTTTATCAAAAACCGTGAGGAATGCATCAACACCGCCACACAATTCATCAGTCACAGGATATGTCCCGTGTTCCAGGTCTCCAACGTTACGGGGGAGAACCTCGACCTGGTCAGGACATTTCTGAATATTCTCCCTCACCATGGACGATATAATACGGATGCACCATTTGAATTTCATGTTAACGACACATTTTCGGTGCCATTCACCGGCACTGTAGTGTCGGGAATCGTTAAATCCGGTGTTGTTCACGAAGGAGACAATGTTCTCATTGGACCGGATTCTTTGGGACAGTTTGTGCCAACGGCGATACGATCTATTGAACGCAAGAGAATACGTGTGCCGGCCGCTACCGCTGGTCAATCTGCTTCATTTGCCTTGAAGAAGTTGAAGCGGAAAGACGTGCGGAAAGGCATGGTTGTGCTCCCCAAACTTGAGGGACAACCCAATCCCAAGGTGCACAAAGAGTTTGTCGCAGAAGGTATGGATCTGACATGCATGACTTGTATCACTATATCTGAAACCCCCACACATTCGTTATGTGATCTGAGCTGACATGAAAGATCAAAGTCTTGATTCTGTCGCATGCCACGACTATCAAGAAGAAGTATCAGGCAATGCTGCACGTCGGGCCCGTGTCCCAAACCTGCGCCATCATCGACATTGATCGCGAGTTGATCAGAACAGGAGACAGGGCCACGGTAGCGTTTCAGTTTGTACAGCGACCCGAGTATCTGGCACCCGGCGACCGACTGCTCTTTAGAGAAGGCCGTACCAAGGGCCTCGGCATCGTCAAAGCTGTCGGGTACGACCCACGACACCCTTTAATTGGGGGCCCAATCGGCAGTCATGATAAGCAAGACGAAGGGACGTCTCATGCGGGACAAGAAGTTCGAGTGAGCGCCTAGTAAGAGTATTTCATCTTTTCTTGGCCGTTTCAGGGCATTCATAGGCCAAATCGTGATGGGGCTCCCAGCAAGTAATTGTTACGTGTAACGTGGGGAATGATTATGACGGTGGTCTTCACGCTTGATGGTATGGAATTTTTCAACGCAACGGGGCTTTTAGTCCGAATGCGATGGCGCATTTATGTTTACTTCAACACTATGTCTCAACTCGCTGAATGGTGGCTCTTTGTTATTTTTTCTATATATGTATTCCACGTGTGTAATGTATCCTGGTGCCATACGTACTGGCCTTTTGATATGGGTGGCATGTGGTGTTCTTTGTATTCTTTACAGCCGATCAACCGTTATCACGTAGCGATTTAATCTCTTGCGTGGACTCGGAATAAATCACTTTTTATTCATCCTGTTCTTTATCAGGTTCAATGCCGAGAAAAACGTACTGTGACGACCCGAAATCGATTTCCGCGGGCCGGGAAAGAACACGGGATATGAAAACAAAGCCTGAAAAAGGAACAGATAGGTATAGAAAAAGAAAAAATGACGCGGCATGTACCCATGTTAGAACCCGTGGCTACAATCACACAGCACACTCCTCTATATACAACATGTGGCGGTCGTGATCGCGTCATGTCCCGAGACGGACGAATTACCCTGGACGGGATAGAGAACGCAGGATGAACAGTCTACATGACCTGATGTTAAGTCTCGGCGGCGTCCGAAACAGGGACTACCCCGTGTACGTACCCAAAAGGTGAAGATGCCGCAGTACACAAATCGTGGAGGGCCGGGGAATAGCCGTCGGTGACACGCAGATACGCGCACACTGAATCATCGACTCCTGAGTGACGTCTTGGAATTTCATGTATTTACATCATCCCACTGTACATATGTATGAATGTACATGTACAACCAGCCAAGACGTTGCCGGTCTGTGCACGGAAAGCAAAGAGGACTGGATTCGGGTAGCCACGTGCAGGGTATCTTTCTTTTTCTTCTTCTTCTTCTTCTTCTTCTTCTTTTATTATTCCCCCCCTCTTGCTTTTAAACCTCATGAAAATTGACACAGCGGTTATGAGTGACACCATGTGCGCCAAGGCTCGGGCACAAAGCTATCCGCGGACATTAACGCGGTCGACTCTGATATTGGGTGCTCTAATTCGCGCGCGCGTGCACGTCGGTGCGTGGAGCTGCACAGCACTTGACCCCAGACTCTGCATTCCCCGCAACGACAGGAAGTGGGGGTCCAAGGCCATCCCGAGCATCGAACCATGTACCAGAGCGGAAAAAAAAAAGAAAAGAAAGGAAAGAAAAGAGGGAAAAAAAAAAAGAAAGAAAAGAAAAAAAAAAAGACTTGATGACGTGCCGAGTATTTGGAATTCGCATGGATCCCCGCGCGCCTTTAGTGCTTCGAAAAAGTCAAGCGCATACAGAGGTAAAAAAAAAAGGGGGGGTGGGTAAGAGCCATAAAAAAGTCAAAAAATAAAGAGGTCATCCCATAATTCAGCATATGGGTATGGGTATTGATGAATTTTTGCATGTTTCGCATGAAAGAAATAAAGGCACCCAGGCCTGCGCTTCGCTCCAGAGAGCATGACACTACGTCATGCCGATTTCTCGACGCTCATGCTACTGGGGTCAGGTGGGGAGGTCCCTACCAGGTATCCTCTGGGCATGAATTGCCCTGGCAGACACACCAAAGTACCGACATACATGCATGTGAGCCTTGAAATCTGCCAACCGCTGTCCTTTATGCCGTGGGAGCTGGCTCCGGCGGACGCCCTGAGGGATTTTTCCCCTCCCAAATATACATGTATGTATTTCTTTTAGATAACAAACAAAATAATGCTACCTGAAACACCAGACGCCTGCCTCGAGATGATGACGTGCACTTTGTCTGCGACGGACCAGGCTTTGATTGGCAGGAAGATGGGAAACTCAAATATATCATGCGGCAGAGGCAAGACAGGAAGCAGAAGGGAAAAGAGGAGAGGAAAGAAAATAGGAACAAAAGGAATAAACAGGGTGCGATCCGGGGTAAGACTAGTCCGGGCGCAGTAGGTCGGCCAAAACGAGTCTACAGGAGTTATCATGGCTGGGCCGGAAGAGCATGGAAATTTGAAACCGAAGAGGAACTCTGAGAGCGGGAAAAAAAAAAGGGAGGAGGGGCGCAGGGGGGGGGGGGGAGGCGATGAGAGCAACGCAAATGAGATGGGATGGACGGCTGGGCGCGAGTCAGAGACTCAAAATTCATAAACGGATGACAGATGGACGAGCAGGCGAGCCGATTCCCGACGCGCATGCTGAGGTGATTCCGAAACGGGTTACCCCAAAGTTGGATGGCGAGATGTTCGGAAATACGTGGAGTGACGACCTGGAAGCTGGCAATGTGTGCGATGCTGCTATCCCGAGCCTTTCTCTCCCCCCCGGCAGCAGGCTACAAGCCACAGAAGTCAAGTCACGGACCGGTCTTTTTTCTGCGAGGGACGGAAGACCCGGGCATGCTGCGGCTTCCGGAATTGCGACTTTCAGGAAGAACGATTTCCTTGAAGAAAAATCATGCCTTGCTTGTTGTCAAGACAGACGACACCTGCCTGCCAGGCCCGTTCGAATGTTCCATCAATCGTTCCATTGACTGGGCTATCCCGCCGCCAAGTCCGGCTGAGCTCGGCTAAAGTTGAGCTGTTTGCCCCCCCGCCCCAGAAGCTATTGTAAAAGACAAGGAAATACTCAGGAGTCTTCAGGACAGTCCAATCATGATTATCTTGGCGCCTTTCTTTCGACTGGCTCCCGTCTCCGAATGCCGTCGGTCTATGCAAATCAACCGGCCCTCTGGGGCTCGATGACACCAGCCCAGGCAGCATCCCATCATGGATCAATTATTACGTTGTGCTTGGCGATCCACATCCCCATGTCTTGATCTCGGAATCAAAACGCCGAAAGAGAAAAAAGAAGAAAAAGAGAGAGAGAGAGAGAGAGAGAAAGAAAGAAAAGGTACTGGGATCGAGCAAGTCATGGACTACTAAATTATTAGCTTGCGCCATCCTTTCTTCTATCCATGGGATGCGGGGACGTCCCAGCCCCTTGGGTTCTAAATCGTCACTAAAAATCCCAGCCAGACGGCACCACCAGATTAAAACGCTGATTTCTTGGTGCGACCAACGGCTGCTTGACTCAAACTCGCTGGCCCTCATTGGCCGTCGGCCAGCCCTCGAGCCAGAATTGAATTCCATCGTCATCGTCCCCGCCGGCTTGTGCGTGCGTGTGTTGGTGCGTTGTTGGTGCGGCGTGTGTTGGTGCGCGTGTGCGGTGCGCAGTGGCGCCGCCGTGGCCGGCAGATGCGGACTGTGAACCAGCGAGAGGAGAGGAGAGGAGAGGAGAGGACAGGAGAGTCGAAGGTTGGACTGACTGACTGGACCGTCCAGTCTCGATCTGGGCAAGCCAGGGCCCGGCCATGGCGAGCTCCGGGCTTTTGCTGAATATTGATGGATAGTCTATAGGCTGGTCAGTCTGAACAAAGTGGGAGGATTATGGCCGATGAGTGCCGCTCACCCGCATACCATTTATTCATCTCGACGCGATCGGCTCCTGTCACTTGGCACCTCTTGCACCTCTTGCGTCGCGTGCAAATGCAACTCTTCTTGTCATCCGCAAATTCCCGCCCCCCCAAAACACGACTGGACGATTGCGACAAAGGCTTCCTCCCATTGCCAGGTGTGTGATTGCCACGACGTCTGGTCCAGTCTGCACGCACGTGGCCTGGTTGGTCTGGTGCCGCACTGGGTCGCGGGTACTTTGGTACCTGTTGGGTCAGAATTGAATCGGTGGGTGGTGTCCAAGCTGCAACGTCAGACCGTGCCTGGCCGGTTGTGTGTCGCTCTTGCCGACGAGCCCCAAGGGCTGGCTAGTCTCATCGCCGAGTCGCGCCTGCCGCCCGTCTGCGTGATACCGACAGAAAAAGGCGATTTCACGAGCCACTGCTTGCTGGCTTTGGGTTCCGACGACTGCCAAGGTGCGTAATCGACGATCCATCTTCTTTTCTCTTGATGGGGCTTTCTGTCTGCTCCCTCCCGATGCTCCAGTCTTCTGTTTCCTCGTGGCCCCTGGTCTGCGCTTTTGCGTGCTTTTTTGTCTTCTTTCCCCGGCCGACTTCACATCTCACACCCACGTCGGCGAGTCGTCTGGTCTCTGGCGACTCGCCCATTGCGAGTGCAACTGGCTGGGCCGCCAGCTGGCCGGCAGCTGGTCGAAACATCAAACCCGCCAGGCTGGCAATCTGCTCGGGCCTTGTGCTTCATCCTTGGTGAAGCCGCGTCTCAAGTCTCACTTGTCTCACGTCGTTCCTTGGATGCTTCTTCCGTCCCAGCCTCTCACCATGTTCCTTCGGGTGTCGGCCGACCCACCAGACTGCCCCAGACTGCCAGCCATTTACTCGCCCTCGCTCTCTCTCTCATCCTCCTAAACGGGCATATACGTGGGCCTGGTGGAGCGTCTCGATTACCGGGCTTGTTTGGTGCCTGGCAGCGCTCCGCCTCATCATCGCATTTCCACTTGTTGGCTTCATGCAGTCTTGTACTGGCGCCGACTGCATTGACAGCCGACGGCATCAGAACTCAGTTAGAACCAGGACTCCATACTTGCCAGATCCGGCCAAGAATACGAGTCCTTGCTATTTGCTGTTCTGCTAGCCCGGTCAGCGTCGAGGACGGGGTCAAAGTCGAAGAAGAAAATAAAAAAGAAAAAAGAAAGCAAAACCAACAAAACCGTCTCGCATTGCCCTCGCTATTTCATTGTTTCCCCGCCCCTCTTGGTTACCACCATCTTTTCTTGCTTATTCCTGTTGTCATCAATCCCATTGTGGTTCGGAGCTCGAGAATGAATTTCTCTGGCTAGTGCCAGCCGCGTCCCGCATCTCTACTACACAGACCGTCGCATTGTGTGTGGCAACCCGTATAAGACGGCAAGCAACAAGAGCCGGAAACCAGACATTTGTTAACCCAAGATGATGCCAGCTCCGTCGCTGCATCAGCAACTTCAGCAATTTCAGCACCCGCACCCGCACCCGCAACCGCTTCCTCGTCCGCATCCGCATCCGCGTCGTCGCCGATCAGCATCTTGGCTCCCCACAAACAGTAGCGGCATCTACTATCGTCCAGAGTCGCTTGCCGATCAGCAAAGAGCCTTACCAGACCATCTCCCCGCACCGCTCATCGGCCCCAGAAGAAGCAGGCCTCACGCAATCCATATTGTCACGTTCCCGGCCGGATACATCCCTCGTGAACTTCGACCCGACGCCAGACTCAGGGCCACCAAATCACAAAAGCCACGCGGCAGAAGATCAATGACACCCAATCTAGATCCGACGACAGTCCCGCCGTCGGCCATTCCACCGTCGGCCATCTTCACCGACGCCGGCATCAACGCCAGAGCGAGCAGCAGCCACAGCCACAGCAACTCTGCCAGCACCAGCAGTAGTCGCCGCGATAACAACAGCAGCAAGGCCGGCAGCCATCAGCACAAGAGAGGCAGCTCAACTGCGTCTCAGTTGTTTGGCAAGCTCATCTCGTCCTTCTCGGGACGTTCAGTGTCTTCGGGACGTGCAGTACCTACGGCACGTTCAGTGTCCACGCCCGAGAGTCTGCGCCCTGTCACGAGCCCCTCGGCGATACGCACTGCTGCCGCCGCTGCCGGTGCCACTGCTCCTGCAGCGAGAATACCGCTACCACCACCCTATGACGACGTTGTTGAAGAATCGGCCGCTCAGACCCGAATCGAGCCCCACCGATCTCGCCCACACCACCCTCATCAGACGGAGGCAGATATGGCTGCTGTCGCTGGGAGCGCCCTCGTTCCCTCACCTGGACGCAGCAACTCGCGTCGTCGGAACAGCCTCATGTCAGTTCACTCAGCCAAATCCGCAAACTCGGTCGTGATCGAGGTCGCCAAACCTGTCGCTAGTGGCAGCGGCGTTTCGTGCTCCATCTTGCTCGCGGAGCGCAACGTCTTCTTGCACGGCTTTGACCATGACGGCCATGCCGCCCGAGACGGCGGAATTGCCCTACTTCGTGGGAGACTACAGGTCAATGTCACCAAGAACGTCAAAATCAAGGCAATACAACTCAAACTGATGGGTCGCGCCCGTACCGAGTGGCCCGAAGGGGTCCCGCCGCTGAGACAAGAAGTCTCCCAGGAGGAGAGCCTCAGAACCCAAGTTTTAACCTTTTTCAACGTCATGCACGACGGTTGGGAGAGCGAATACGGCAACCAATGCACGTACACGCTGAAAACGGGGTCGGCAAATTCGAGCAGTACGAATCTCAACGTTCTGCCGCAAACAACACAAAGGCGGCGTCCCGTCAGCATGTTACCGCCTTCCGAGTCATCATCGTCGACGACGACGAATGGCTTGACGGCCAAACAACTCAAACGATTATCTCTTCAAAACACACAATCGCGGAGTTTCGGCAAAAGCGAAAACGGAGCAGCCTCCACGGCACAAGCCAAAGGCTACAAAGTGTTTTATCCTGGAACGTATGATTACAACTTCGAGCTTCCCATCGATCACCATCAATTGGAAACCATCAAATTGCAGTATGGCTCTGTCAGGTGGGAACTCCATGCCAACATCGACCGTGCCGGCGCTTTCAGACCAAACCTGCACGGTGTCAAAGAGCTCTCGGTTGTTCGACTACCGGATCAGATGTCACTGGAGATGAGCGAACCCATCTCCATTTCGCGACGGTGGGAAGACCAGCTTCACTATGATATTATCATATCTGGCAAAAGTTTTCCCCTTGGCTCCAAAATCCCCATTGCTTTCAAACTCACTCCATTGGCCAAGGTACAAGTGCACAAGATCAAGGTCTATGTCACAGAGTCCATAGAGTATTGGACGACGGACAAGCGAGTTACGCGAAAAGACCCGGTACGCAAGATTCTGTTACTCGAAAAATCAGCCGGCAAACCACTTGACTCCAACTGGGCGACATCAGAGGTGAACACGTTGCAGGGTGGTGAGCTTAGTCCTGAGCGACGCCGTCAAGCCCGCGAGATGGCCAACTTCAGGCGGCTAAGGGAGGCTGCACAACAAGGCCGCTCCGCCGATCCCCTGCCAGAGCCGACGAACAACTTGCTCGGTGATCTGGACTTGGGCTTGGAGCATATGTGGGGTGCAACCGAGATTGAAGCAAATGTGCAACTACCTACATGCCAAACAATGGCGAAGCACAAGGACATGCGGCTTCATGCGGATTGTAGTTGGAAAAATGTGAATGTATATCATTGGATCAAGGTAAATTTGCGTTCCTGCGATGGGGATTTTTCTTTCTTTCTTTTTTTTTTTATGTTTCTCCTCTTTCACGTCCATTATGCTCATCAGCATAGCACCCCTCCCCTTTTATTTCTACTCTAACACGATTGATAGATTGTATTGAGGATAAGTCGCCTCGATCCTGAGGATCCCACAGGTACTAAGCGTCGTCATTTCGAAATCAGCATCGATTCGCCCTTTACTGTGCTCAACTGTCGTGCCACGCAGGCGAACACCAACCTTCCAGCCTATACCTCTCCATCGACTCAGCCAGCACCCTTGCAATCAGCATGTGGCTGTCCCGATTCGGTCATGTTTGCCACCGAAGGGTCTCCTAATTCCTCGAGTGGCACGCTATCCGGCCTTGACGCCATGAGCAACGAGGCTGCGTCTCTCCCAAGCCGCCCGCATACAGCTCTTTCAAGTCGCCCGCATACAGCTCACCCGGTACGCTCGCCGTCGAATCTGGCGACTGAAGAGGACGAACCGCGTCCCATTCATCTGCTCCGGGTACCAAGTTTCCAACCCCCAGCGTTCGACGAAGATATAGCTCCTCCACCTGCTCTCGTGCCGCTTCGTGTGGCTGCGGCAGCGAATCGCGGAACATGTGCCGGGGGCCCTCTGATGTCGCCGCCCCCACAGTATGATGCTGTTGTTGGAACGCCAAGCGTGGATGGTCTTGCCGACTATTTCGCGCGTCTTGCAGACCATGACTACCTGAATGAAGACGGCATTGACACTGGGTCCGATTATGACGAGCATCCAACGAGGATACTGGGACGATCAGGACAAGTCAATGTTTGTAATCCCCGAACACCTGGCAATAGAAGAATGCCAAGCCGCAGTTTCGAAATTAGCCGTCCCATGATCAACACGAACGGCGCTAGTTCATCGCGTCATGCAGTGCAACGAGCAGGAGGGGTCCAGTAGGACGAACGTTGAACCAGACAAACGAACAGGCGGAACGAAACATTTCGATGATGATGATGAAGAAGAAGAAGAAGGAAATGCAAGATGAAATTGTTGATAAAGCATTGGGATAAAAGGCGCGACAACGGGATATTAATTAAAGATAGAGACACGGGCGTTGTTGAGCATTTCGATTGGATAATTTATATGCGGCGTATATACCCAGTAAGCATGAACGGGGCTTATTATTTAGTCGGCCAATGTTGGCGGATGTATAGCGATACTTGTACGTATATGTGTGCGGGAATATGTTTTTATAAGATAGGGTACGCATTTCCTTTGTTGAGAAGCGAATAAACAGACTATATATGCTACATAGCAGCACCCCGCCTGTCGGCGTGTTAACAAGATGCAGCGTCTCGTGCCAGCCTAAACCCGTCGAGAATAATGTCTCTCTGCTCCGGCCCCGTCAACTCCAAGCGTCCGGTTCGCACGACGTCCTCGGTAGCCCACACAAAGTCGCAGTGCTCTCTCTCATCCAGCACCACCCGCGGCACGTCCACCTGCCCGGTCTCGCCGCCCATCCCGGCGACGCACACCTCGAACACAAACCTCCCAACCAACTTGGTCCGACTGCTATTCCAAAAGACATGCGCCATCCGCGCCGCGTCCCCCCCGTCCGTCCCCCCCGGCGCCACCACCCTCCTCACATGCAGCACCCTCAGCCCCGTCTCCTCCGCGACCTCCCTCGCCAAACCCTCCAAGATGGTCTCGCGCACCTCGGCCGCGTCACCATCACCCCCGACCCCCCCGCCGGGAACCTCCCACCTGTACGGCCACGAGTCGTGACCCGCCCGCTGCACGAGGAGAACCCGCGAGCGCGCGCCGTCCAAGATGAGCGCCCCGACGGCCACGGCGTCCCACGGGAGATTGCGCACGCGGATGAAGTGCCTTGCCGGGACGGCCCATGCGGCGAGGCAGTCATGCGACGTGGGTTTGTGGGTTGGACTCGTCGGGTTGGCTTGTGGATACATCTTGATATCTGTTTGACTGCAAAAAGGGCAGATAATCTGAAGAAGCGTCTATCTCCAGACCCGAAAAAGTACGTCAGGTTTGAAACATAGTTGCCCACGACTAGACGACGTAGGTCGGAAATCCCCGCAACCAACGGCCGGGGATAACCAGCGCCGCTTTGTGGTCCCTGGTTTGAGTCGGTCACGTGGACGGCGTGTTTGGCGTGGGGACATGGAACATAAGACGGCTCGACGGCCGTGACGTTACGGAACTTGATGGAGTCATCAGTAGCATCGTCACCATGGCCGCGCTAATGATTCTTTATCGTAGTGTCGTGGATCATACGTGTACTTGACACGGCTGTCCTCATATCATTATTGATAGAGCAGTGATCAGGTCGCAGCTGGAGAAGAACAAGGTAGGATAGGCCCAGTCGTCACAAGAACAACCACACACACAAAGACAAAGACAAAAAAAAAGTAGTGTTCATCAATCATGTTGTCATACTCTTATTGAAAAGTGGCATTTCCACCAATATTCTCCACACATACAATAAAGCGCCACCCCAGAATCAAACCCCAAACTACTCGCCACTCTTCGGTCGTCACATGTCTGATCTGTCTGCAAGCATATCCCTTTGCAGCTACGCCCTTCGTCGTTTGCTAAAAAAAAAATGCTTCGGGGCCTTATAAATCTCACCTCATCACAGATTCCCTCAGGACAGACTTCTCAGCTCGGGCACGAAGGTGGTTTGCATACATCTCCAAGCCGTGCGCCGCAACATGTGCTATGGGCCACACCGCAGATCTCTTCACCATCCACGCCGCGAGACGCAACATCTTGGTTGCATATCCGTTGAATCCATCGGGTGACAAAACAGACTCGGGGCTCGTGTCGTTGCTGTCACCACCGTCGCCGCCGTTTGAAAGCTGCTGCTGCTGCTGCTGCATGACATCAATCTTGATTTCAGCCGAGGACAAGATGCCTTCAATTTTGCTCAGAAGATTCGTGTCCTCCCTTTCCAAAAGCATCGTGACGGAAAGTTGACTAAAGTCGATGGTGTCCTGTCCCATCACACCAATGTATGGCCCGACGCGGTCCTGTAGCACCGTGATCCATGCAGCCAGCACATGAGCGCACTCGGCCGTGCAAAGCACTGTCTGCATGGGTAGCTCATGGCTGGTCCTGTCAGTAAATGTGGCACCGAGTTTGTCGGACATACTGAGAGAGTCGACCGCGTAGTACGAAGCTGTTCGCAGGTGTCGCTCGTGTCGGGAGATGAGGCGCCCGACGGTTTTAGTGTTGTGGCCAGCACCAAAAGACTTATCGGCGTCGGCAGCCATGGCATTCAGGTAGCTCCGTGAGTCGTCTGGTGAGCCCTTTAAAAGTCCATCTTGGTTAACAGGGGACTTGGCGGGGGATTTTTCTATCCCAGACTCCGAGGTTGATGTCGGCGAGCGAATTGTTTCCTCCATCTCTGGGGCCTCACAAGTTCGAGACAGCTCGTCCATCATTCCCTGCCAGTCTCGCTGCCACAGCTTCTCCTTTGCCGGGCCAAAGTCGACAAACAACTTGACGTAAGCTAGATCCAACAGCGGGATGGCATCTGCACACATTGGGCCCAACCCGAACGGGTTGGGTCGTTCGATGCTGTGCTGCGGATTGCTGGACCATGCGACTTGCCATGCCTTCAATGCTGGTTCCATATGACGACGCATCTTGTCGTATTCCATATGTGTCCACGTTCTGTTTTGATGTCCTTGTCGTGTTTCCCACATGTAATTGTGCAGCGCATATATAAGGATCAAACATCCAAAGGTGCTCGGCTTCATATCTGTCAATTGCTGCTGCTGCTGCTGCTGCTGCTGCTGCCTCTCATTCGTACAAAGGAGCTCGCCCAACGAGTCACAAAACGTCAAGCGATTGTGATTCCCTGCTTCGACACCTCCCTTGGCGGCAAAAATAGCGCTAGATTCAGCGGAAAACAATTCTTCGTCGCAGGGCAAGTCCAATGATATTTCAGAATTAGTCATGGCCGGACTGTGGTTAAAACTGGCGACGGCTAAGCTGGACAAGATGAAGATGACATAGACGGTTCTTTTGTACTCCTCCACATTCTTCCATTCAAGCCATTCGTTCTGCTGCTGTTGCCATTGCTGCTGTCTCCAGACTTGTTCATCAAGCATATACACATCATCTGTCTCAACGGTGCCGCCGCTGCCACCGGGGCCATTTTGCTCAATGATTACGTCATTGTCGTTATCGGCATCGTTCCTACTACTGCTGTTGCCTTTGGACAAACAGCTCCTGCCTTGATTCGTCGGATCTGCTGACTGGGATAGGCTGATAAGCGCGTAGAAATGTGTCGACGCAATATCGCTCGTCATTTTATCCGAACATGTATGTCCGTAAATGACATTGAGTAGCATGGCCTGAACGAGCCACAGTGGGGTGTCGGACGGGGACTGGTGTTGTTGATTTTGTTCCTGCTGCTGCTGCTGCGATTTGTTCTTCGAATCAGTCAAGATCGTGCTGCGCCGCATATCCGCATTGCGAACATCGTATTCTCTTCGCTCCTCGAGATAGAAAAACACCATCTTCTTTGCCATCTCAAACAATTCCCTCGACTGGACCTGCTCCATCTCATAGGCTGCTCCAAGGGCCGCCATGGATAGCAGCAAGCATCCGTTGCCGCTAATGCCATTTTTGGATTGACCTACTAGTAACTCAGGGGACACATCAAAGCAAAGAGTGGGGAGATGAAGAAAGGGCAGGTGTGGATGAAAACATGTCAAGTATGCCTGGACATATCTTTGGAGATCCTGAACACTGGGCACGGTAAGGGCGGACACCGCCTGGCTAGAGGATAATGACTTGACGCTAGCGTCGTCGTCGTCGTCGATGTCGTCTTCGATGTTGTTGTTGTTGCTTTTGCCGTCGAACGACTGGACGTGGGATGACGAAAGAGGGGTACCTTTGGATGAGGGCAACGAGGGAGGATGTTTACGGCCACCAAAGGGCAGACAGTGGGAAACAATGGTCACAATGATAGTTCGAGTGGCATCTGTTATGGTTGTCACGGGCGAAGCGGTCTGGTGATTCTCCCCATTCAGGGATGAAGGAGTATCCGGGGTGGCGTGGAGGCCGAGACTTGGATTCTTCAAATTTTGAGATTTCATTCCAGATACGAAGGGGGTGCTCAACGAGCTCAGGGAAGTTGGACGCGCGGAGAAGTATGGGTCATTCATCTTTTGAGTAACTGGCTGAGGTGAGCAAGGAGCACCACTAAGGAGATCTGGAAAGACCGAACCATTCAAATCCATCGCAAACGGATTCGGCATTTGTGGAGGTCCCATGATCGAAGGTTGCCACATGGAACTCGTCGCTGCCGGAGTAGGATGGTTCGATCCATCTACCATGACATCGCTAATCCCACTCTGGCTCGTTGTACTAATAGCCGAGGGGCTCGATCCGTCGATCACGTTATCGTTGGTGTTAAACGTCATCTGGTGTTCAAATCCAATCACCCAGTCAAAGCTCTCATCAAAGTGCTGCGACGAAGTAATATCTGCCAGGCTATGTCCATAGGGAGAAGTTTGGTCCAGTGCCATAGATTGTGGAGAGTCATTGTAGTGAAGAGCATTGGGGTTGATGGTCGAACCCGGACCGAAAAACAACCCTTCAAAGTCAAGCTCGGAGTTGAACAGATCCATAGGTGGTGCCGTGCGCAGACCACTGATATCATAGTCGTTGTTGCCCAACTGAGACGTCTCGAGTTTGGGTAGTCCAAGCTGCAAGCCCCTCTGGCCAAGAACGGCGGCCATGCCACCAAAAACGTGGTCCAGATGATGGGCGGGAAGGCCCATCAAGCTTGTATGACGACTGTGAGCCATGGGGCCTCGTGGGGCCGAGGGGACATTGGCAGCAGCGGCGAGCATTTGCATGGCAGCGCCATCCACATGACTGATCGTATTTGCTCTAGGTCTCATGGGAGCTGTCGTGGAGTTTGACGCAGCGGCGTTGACACCAGCAACGCTATTTTTGCGTCGGTTCTGGGCTGGCGTAGCGCCACTGGCAGATTCGCGTCGATTACGAGGTCGAGAGGACGGAGTCGGGGCTTGGTGAAGCTTCTGCTGATGGCGAAGCAGCAGGTCCCGACGGGCAAAGCACCGTGCGCACTCAGGACATTCAAATGGTTTCTCCTTGGTGTGAGAACGCTCGTGCCTTTTGAGATGCTCGAGACGTGCGAAAGAACGCTGGCAAGTTGCGCAAACGTGGGGGCGAGGTTTGTCTGTCTTGGGAGGAGGAAAGTTGCTCGCCGGCGCCTTGGTATTTACGGTAACTGCAGAAGCTGTCCGGAGAAAAAGAGGTGCATTGAGATTAGCGCACGCCAACAAAAGAACAATGAAGAGGCAGACCAGAGAATGGAACACAAGCTCAACAGTCGAAACAATACATGTCTAAACCATGATGATTGAATACGCAAGGCGGTGTACTTCTTTTCAAATTCTTGTCCTTTCTTCTTTCTTTCTTTCTTTCTTCTTTTTTTTTTAAAAAAGGGGGGAGGGCAGGGGTTTCTTTCTTTTTCCTCCTCTTCTTGTCCATCTTCCGACCGACCAAGGGCAGAATCACAAGGACAGGAGGGGCAGTGAGTGTAGTACATGCAGGCTGGGCAAAGTGCTCCGGAAGTGGAACATTTGAGCTCACCAGAGTCGTCAGAGACGGCAGGAGCATTGCTGCTGCTGACCGCAGCACTTTCCGTTGTAGCATTTGACATTTTTGTTGCGCGTAAAGGAAGTCGTGAGCCAGAGTGGGCTAGAACCATTGGTAAGTCGTCTCGTGTCGTGGCGGTAGGCAAGGTAATGATTTATTGTCAGCTGTGCTGCGTGCGTGGTGGGGTAGCAACCACAAGCCAACAAATCGACGTGTCGAATTACTGTCGCGGGGATTTTGTATTTTGTCCTTTTTTGTTTTTTTTTGCCCTCTGTCTCCTTCCTTTGTACCGGAAAAGCGAACGAAGAGAGCCACGAAGAGCGACCGAGGCGAAGAGGTCCAGAGGCAAGAAAGCGTAGGCGCAAAGTCGAAATCGAGGGGCAGACGGCGGGGTGGCGGGGAGCTGTAGCAGAGAAGAGATAACGGCGAGAGATTGATTGATTGATTGTTTGTTGGGTCTGGCCCGGTCCGGTCAGGTCAGGTCAGGTCCAATGGAGGGGCTCAGGGCTCAGGGCTGTTCACTCAGGATGAGAGCGCGAGTGAGCACTTTGAGTGAGATGGGCGGGTCGGAACTCGGGGGGAAATGGCTTGGGCCGTTACAGACGTTGGCAGAAGCATGTCAATCCAACGCGCCAGCAGCGTCGACGACTTGAGGCGTTCCCGGTCGTTGTGTGCCAGAATCCCGTCGGTCCTGCCAAAAAAGGCGCAATTGCTGCTTTGGTCTTGGATCCGGGGGAGGGGAGAGTAGGAGAAGGAGAAGGAGAAGGAAAAGGAAGGGTTTGACGACGTGAGACGAGCGCTGGAGGACTGCAGGAAGACACGGCCATCAGCACAGGCAGCGCCCTACAGTGCCGACACACGGTGCACGCGCGCGATCCCTGCATCCTTGGCGCCCAATACAGGAAATGGCCCCCCCTTCGCAGCTTCCCATTGAGCGCTTCTGTGCCCCTGCCCGGCGTCACCAGCCGTCACAAGGCGTCACCAGCCGTCACCAGACAGGCTGACTGGCTGACCGGCTGGGAGCTGGGAGCTGGAGCTGGGAGCTGGCCGGGGCCACTGAATGTCATTAACCTGCTGTACTATTTGTGCTGGGGCGAACAGACCAGACCAGACTTGATGTTCATGCTGGCTTCTGCGGCCGTCCTGGTCTAGCTCCAACAAACGTTGACCAATGACCGGCCCACGACCCAGCCGATGGCCGACCAATGGAGCTGGCAAGTCTCTGCACCCGGGCCATTGATGGCGTCTGGTTATGCACCCACTGCTATCAATGCTATCAATGCTATCTATCAATGCTACGAGACCATTTGACGGCTGTGGATGACTTTACAAATTGCCAGCCGCCACCGCCGGTGCTGCAGCCGGCAAATCGCCCACAGAGGAGCCATGCCGACGGCGGCGAGGAAGGAAAAGGAAAAGGAAAAGGAAAAGGAAAAGGAAAAGGAGAATTGCCCTCGGAACAAACCAGGCGCATTCACAAAAGCTGTCGACCCGAGCTCTGCTTCCATCACGGACGGTCCCTGGATGAGCTTGCTGCTGACCGACCCAGACAAGGAAAGCCGCAGCCACCCAAGCCATGCATCGACGCCGGTCGGTCAACACGCTCCAGGCTCTCACTACCTGCCTATCGGCAGACGCGATTTGGAATGCTGCTAGTGTCCAGGGACGGAGACCAGTATGGCGAACTGCATCTTTGTGAATGCCAAAAACGAGATTGCGCCTGATGGCTGTGCCGCCTTGGGAGGGAGCAGTCTCGCAAGTTGGCTGACACATGTGCCACCGGCCAAGGCAACGCTGATTCGCCCGTCGCAGGAAGAAGGTCATTCGATATGTATTGCGGCTCCTCAATCTCATCAAGGTTGCAAGATTTGTGGCCATGTTTCGAAAGTGAGAGACGAAGAGCATCACGTCCCATCCACTGCTCCTGGTTGTGTCCCAGAACGTGGGGCAGGCTTGGTTATCATGACCCCGTTATCGCCTCACACGTATGTATGTACATATGTATGTAATGTAATGTAATGTCAGTACGCGGCTTGTAGGTACATATTCCCTATCTATGTGTGGACTAGTGTGCTGTGCATACATAGTACATAATATGTATGTAAGTGCGCATACTACATTGTATGTATATACATATGTATGTATGTATGTACATATGCAGATCCGGCGTCATTATCTGATTCTCATGGAAAACGGACTCGGCCGACGCTTCCTCCAGCGCGCCAAGAAGCACCTTGTGACATTCTTATTTTTTCCTGGTCTGCTCAATGAGCTTTTTTTTTTTTTGTCAAGCTCATTTGGCAACTGGGGGGACATACAGCCGTCCTGTCCAAGATGAATTGGTGTGACCGAAGCGCGGCTTTTCGCCCGACGCTTCTCTGTTCAGGGCTAGTGATAACATCGCACAGCCGCCTTGGCTCTTATGTAAGTACAGTGGGATGACATGAGTATTTGGACGGGTGGAGGTATCTTAAAAAAATTTATCCGGTTAACCTAGCAACCTTAAAAATAAAGTAAGTAAAAAAAACTAATAATAAAGCTAATAAGAAAAAAAAACTTATAAAATAATAAAAAGAATAGGGCTATAGTATACTATATAGTATATATTATTTTTATTTTTATTTTTATTATTATTTTCTATTTGTTTTTACTGCTACGCGCTAACCGGCTAAATTCGAGATACCTGCACCCGTCCAAATACTCATGTCATCCCACTGTATGTACACATGTACTATGTATTGCGCACAGTGCTCCCCACTCCGTACAGGGCCGGGACAGGTGCCAGTCAGCACGCCGTCAGGCTGTCAGGCTGTTAGACTGGCTGGGCTGTCAGGACAGGACTCAGGACTCGGCACTAGCACGCCAGTGAAAACGCACCAGTGAAAACGCGCTAGTGCGAATACACTAATATGTGCGCACACGCACCAATATTTGAGTATTTGAGGCTGCAAAGACCCCTGCCCCACTGCCGTGGTCCATGGCTGCAATCGAACAGCTCGCAGACCCGAACCGAGGTCCAGTTTGCTCAGTGCTGGGTTGCAAAACGACACCAGACGTCCGGCTGGTGTGCTGCCGCCTGCCTGCGTGCCAACTTAGCTCAGGCACGGGTCGTCGTAGCCGCTGTCTTGGCCAGGAACTCGAACCATGTATCCATCCAGCCACCACGATCGGTTCTCGTCGTCATGTCTCGCCGTATCGTCCAGCAGACTGTAGTGTGGCCGAGAAGCGTATCCGGGTCTCCATGATGATGCACCAATCGGGGTCCGGAAGTCTCGACGCATCCTGCGCCTCGCACCGTCGCCTCTCTTGCGGGTGATGCTGTAGACGGAAACGCAAATGGACTAGCCACGGGTTTCAGTAGTCGATCGATTGTCGAGCTGCCTGGCTGCACCCGCAAGACAGTGAGTGAGTGGGTGGGTGGGTGAGTGAGTCGAGTGGGACGCTGGACGCTGGACGCTGGACGCTGGACGCTGGACGCTGGACGCTGGACGCTGGACGCTGGACGCTGGACGCTGGACGCTGGACGCTGGACGCTGGACGCTGGATGCTGGACGCTGGACACTGGCCACGGTAGGCGTCCCATATGCAGTCTCTATTCAGCCTGCTAGCGACGACAAGTCCACGCACTGCATCTTTTAGCAGACCACCAGACCCGATGCGGACCAGGCCAGACAGGGACCGGACAGGTACCAAACAGCACCATTGCACGTCCAATCACAGTGCAGGCGCACCGTGTAGCATGGCGCTGTCGCTCTGCTGGCGCTCTGCTGTCGCTCTGCTGGCGCTCTGCTGTCGCTCTGCTGGCGCGCTTGCGCACTGCATGCACGCATGTGGGTGCATGGAATGGAGCTACAGAGTCTGTCTGGCAGAACTGGAGCCTGACACCAGGTAGTGGCAAGTACGCTCCATGCACGCACACATGCATGCTCTAAGTGAGTACAAGGCAGGTACCTGATACTTACATACTAGTGTGCGCTGTTAGGGCCCGGGCTGTTGGGTGTTGGCTGGACCCGCCGGCTTTCGTCATTTCTTGTCCGAAACACGGTCCGCCGTTTGCGCAATTCCCGGCTGTTCAATCGCGGCGAGGGAGGAGGGCAGAGAACTGACGCGACGAGATTTGCACCTCCGGCCGGGCATTGTCCACTTCTGGGTAATAGAAGTCAGAAGTCAGAAGGAGGAAGGAGGAAGAGAGGAAGAGAGGAAGAGAGGAAGAGAAGGAAGAGAGGAAAGGAGAAGAGGAGAAGAGGAGGACGGGGGTGCGCAAGAAAAAGACTCATCCAATGGACCAGTCAGCCGCTGCTACATGACTATGTACCTAGGTATCATTTGCATACAATATGCTAATTTGACCTTTGCCATGTACCGCCGATGCGGTAATCTGGTCTCGTCTCGTCTCACATTCATCGTCTTGTCTCTCCTTGTCCAGCCAGTCCAATCTGGCATGTACACATATAGAGGAGCCAGTCGGCTACCTCTCTCCCCTCATATACGCGCGCGAGAGGAACCGGTCCTTGGGAGCTGACGAGACTACTTCCTGTCGTGTTGGAACTTTTGAACGTTGATTTCAAGGACTAGAGAGAGTCACCAGACCATCAATCTATTACTAGCTATCTACTAGGTAGTCTGAAAAGATTTTGTGCCTGACCACCATGGCTTGGCACAGCTTGGGAAGGAGCACCCGGGCATCGCTCAGCGTCGTCGGTCCATCATGAATTCACACGGTGCTCAACCCACATTCCAAAACCTCTCGGATCGCGAGGCGGGAAAGGGTAACTCCTGCCCCACGTGCAGCCCGCCAGCCCAGCCAGTCAACTATCCAACCAACCCATCTGTCGACATTAACAAAGCGACATGATCGATTATCGATGGCAGCCCAGACTCGGTCCACCATCTTCCCTGCACACGGAATGCACACAAGCCTTGTAGAGTCTCAACAGCAAGTCTCAACGACAAGGCTGTTTTCTACGCAACTCGAATCCAGTCGAAGTCGGCCGCAGACAGCGCGACTCGGCTTCGTGAGCTTCTGCTAGTGCCTGGCCGGGAGACAGACGCTTGCCATCGTGCTGTCTCATTGCGGGTTTAAAAAAAAAAAAAAAAAAAAAGCCGAGCTAACACAATAGACGTCATGGACATATTACATACCCCATACTTGGTCTGGGTCGTCTGACGACAAGCTCGGTGCCATTTTCGGGCCACGACATGGTTCACCGCCAGAACCTAGTGGGGACCCAGGGGCCCGTGGACAAGATACCCAAACTTCTCGAAGAACTCGAAGCGGAACCATGACGCAGCTTTGTCGAGTGATGAGTGCCATCGTGGGGAGCGAAAATGACGCTGTGGAGTTTGTTCCATATGACAAGCGAACGTGTGAGGCAACATGATACACAGCAACAATGATTCTCCCGCGCTTTTGTGGGTCAGCAAAGTGGCTGTGATGAGCCAACTCGGGCCAGCTCATACATACAATGCGAGAGAACCTCTGTGGATCATGTCTAGATGTCATGTGCATCCATCACGGTCACCTGGGTGCGTGGGCACCGAATGAACATGGTGACGGCAGGACGACGGGAAGTTAACTCTCGTGGCGTTGTGCTGTCCACTCTGTGCATAGGCGGTATGTAGACAAAACTCTTTGCTCGCCACCGTATGACGTCATGCGCCTGCATTGGTGCTTGGAGTTGCCTGTCCATTGTCTGGCCACTATCTGTTCATTGCCTGATAGGTTTATTAACCGAGTATGCAAAAAAATCAAAAATCCGCCGTCTATTGAATAGGTTCAGTTTGGAATTTGTCGCAGATCAGGCTGGATCAAAAGAAGAGAGATGACATATCAGTGCTACTCTTTTTGATGCCATTTAGCAGAGACCGATGCCCGACAAACGCGCCCTTTGAGAAGACCACCCGGCCGGTGAACTGGATGTGTCGGTCTTCTCCGCTGGCTGAATGAAGGAATCATGGATGTCTCTATTCAACGTCTCGACCTGGAGGGTGATACATGGCATGCATTTGCAGCTTTGTCCCGTACGCCGAACCTACTACGAGCTTCGATTGAAGACATTTTGCGGCGGATATTCACTGCTAGTGCGCATCTTACAGGGCATTGCCTTCGTCGTTGCTGTCTTTGATTCGTCAAAGGCATGATGGTCTGCATATCAACAGCCGTGTCACGTCGAGTGGAGCAGTCTGCAAGCTCGAGATACACAGCAGAAAGGAAGGGCGCCCCGTCTGTGGCTGGTCCGGGGAATATTGCTCAAAATCTGCAAAGAGCAACCAGACCATTATGTTGCCACATGACGCCAAGAGGGCCAAGAGTGGGAGGAATTCGTTGGCAGTTTGTTTGGCATGTAAATGTGGCACAGCATTTTCGGGAAGCAGTGGCATGGCCCATACCATGACATGGCCAACGGGTTTGAGCGGCACGATGCACATTTCCGCTCGTAATTGGCCATTACTCATCTTGGACTTCCGAATTCCTCCGCCGGAGAATTTGCCTTGACAAACCCAGTCAATTCGAGCATCCACGTGGTCACACGCACCCGAGAAACTGATATTAATCAGGTGTCAGCTCCAAAGTCCTCGTTGTGCAAGCCTAAACATGGCTACATACAAGATGGCTTGAAAATGCAAAAGCTTAGTATACCCCGGGTTTCAAAGAACCCCCAACGAAACGTACATATGTGTAATTTCATGTCGACAGATGCAGGTTGGAGTTAGTTGACACTTTGCATCTCATTCAACGACGACAGTTGAAACCAACTAAATTCCGGGTTTGTATGAACTCGATCAGTGCGACGTCATACAAGTCGGTCTTCCTCGGAGAGGTTAATTTGACGCCGCCATCAAGAAACAGAACGTCGCAATGTGACATGACGAGAGCAGTCTACTTCCTCTCTTGTTCGTTGTGCGCCAACGCTCTTGCCACAGCCGACTCATCGCACCCAGTCGTGGCTAGAATCCCGGTCCCATCTAGTGATGATGGCATTTAGCTGACTAGCTATGTCCGGACCAAGATCGCATTTCGGGCTACTCAGTTTTGCTGCTCAAGATGTTGCGTCCATATCTGCTCGAGACTTGGTGGCATTGGAGTTGACTCGTCCAATGTCTATGAAAAGTGATATTTTGTTTGGCACTTTTGGTCGCCACGTTGATACTCGACTTCTTTATACTTCCGGGCGAGTTACCATGGGATTTATCCCTGTTTTCTCTAGATACTTCTCAGAGGAACGATCAATTGTCATGATTCTTGTTGTGAAGGGCAAAAAAAAAAAAGAGGCCGGAATGAACGCAGGCTTTTACAAGACGTCCGTCAACCCTTCAGAAAGTATTTCACAGGTCCTTTTCAGGCCAAGCCGCTTGTAGTTCTGCGGATTTCCTAAGTCATCCCGCTCTTCTGCCTTATGCTTCTCAGTACGGCCAGACTGCATAGTTGGCGGCTGATGCACGCTAGACGGATTACTTCTGGACTTTGGACGTGACAAATGACGGCAAAATGCTACAAATTAGCACTGTTCCTCCAAATTCGGATGAAATTCTAGCAGAAGATCAGCCAAACCCATGCTGTCGACCTACTAGAAGAAGGCCAAGTGAATTCGGGCAAGAAAAAGGAAGGAATAGGAAAGAGCAGCAGAGCCTCGAAAAACAGACGGATTTGTGCCTTAAGAACCCAAAGAACAAATCCGATGCATTGCGGCCATACATCTATTTGTCCATACATACAACCAGCCAGCCACTTCAGATCGTACCAGTTTCCCAAGCGGCCTTGCACTTGATCAGAGTTTCCCAAGCGGCCTTGCACTTGATCAGACTTGGTGAGTGGCAGCCAATTAAGTTTCGGGTCGTAACCGGGACTGATCCATTTACACAAGACAAGTCCCTACAGCCGGCCGACCCGAACACCTGTCACACGATCCAATTTTGACTGATCAACGGATTTGTGTTTGTAGCGAAAGAGGGAGGAACTGATCATGCTACGGCTAGAGTTGCTGTCCCTGGAACGACCGGGTGTAATCCGCAGCCGGCTTGAATTCTGATGGAACGGAATGTAGGCAGATTGATTGAACGGAAGAAGTCCATATCTGCTTTGGTACTGCGTTACATTACCTATCTCTTGTATAACACATGCTGAACTTCCGAGGCAAAATAGCTGACAAAGGGCGACATGCTGTGCGAGGCTATATAAGCAGGCTGAGCAGCATCCTTTTATCCCGCGCTCCGCTGAAGCACAGACAGCTCTGTCTAATCTGTGGGAAGCTCTAAATGGGGATAGAGCTGCATGGTGCGTGCCCAAGAGAAGGGTCGACCCTCTACCGTCGGAGGCTCTGCAGAGCCTGACTCTCGCCATTATCAGCGATACCATGAGTCGCTGATGTGTCATCACTCCAAAAGTACAAAAAAGACATAGGTTGATCTCCGGGTATCTTGTGTCCCGAGGATTGGGTGAAATCCCGCCGTAAAAGGAAGAGAAACGCCCATTCGTTTCCCCGTCCACGGGGAATCATATACTACACAAGACCTCATCAGAGCAGGACAATGCAAGGGACGAAAAAGGGAAGAGAGAGGAGGAAGGATGAAAAGGGGAAGAAGGACAGACGACGAGCGTGTATTCATGTAGTGAGACTTGGGGTCACACCGAGGAAACACGTCAGACATGAGAACTGACGAAAAGCAATCGAAGTGAAGAAAAAATAAAGTAAAACAAATGATGTAAAAAAAAATCTCGTTCAACACACAAAATCCGGTCTTGACTGCCGAATGTAGCTCGCGCGCAGTGTGTAGCGTGTGTATCGTAAAAAAGGGGGTGTTGCTGCCGTGAACTGAATTCCTGCGCCTACGACTTGGGTCGGGGCGTCGGCAGTTGGGATGGGGGGATGGGGGCTTGGATTTACGTCTCCGTTGACGTCCCCGTTGACGTCCCCGTTTACGACGTTTACGTCCCCGTTTACTGGTACCCGTCGTGTTTTTCGAGAGAACATCGCCCGGTCGGTCCGGTGGTGGTTTCTGCGGGTCGGGTGTTGCAAGGCGTGGCCGTGAAGTACTCTGCGGCTTTTGTTGCTTGCTCTTTTTTCTTCTTCTTTTTTTTCATCTCCTGCTTTCGCGGGACTATTTCTGCTTTGCTCTGTCCTCTTGGAACGACTTACTGGAGTTGACTGATTAAGTGGCATGTCGGTCGGGGGTGTCACGTTTCACGATGTGCCGAGGGTCGCGGCCCGTTTCGATTCACAAATCGCGTCGGCTGTCTTCCGTCCCGTCTTCCGTCCCGTCTCCGTCTCCGTCTCCATTTCCTGCCCGGCGATCCGCAACGCTGGCCGCAGACGCCCTCTACGCGCCCCGACTAAATTCGTCTCAACGCCAAAACTCCACGACCATTCAGAACATGCTTTCCTGCAGAGACGCTACGCGCGCGCCATGATTTTGGTGCGACTGTGAGAAAAAACAAAAAAAAAAAAAAAAAAAAACCTCCCCACGCGAGAAGCATACTTTGCAAAGGGACGTTCCGTATCAGAATGATCAAAATCACGTCCTCCCACCTCTTCCCACGCCATCAAATCTTTGCACACCTTGCACGTCTTCGCCTAGCCTCAGCCTCACGATGAAGCACGCATTATTTCTAGACAAATTCCTCCATATACTCGCCTCGGATCTGCCCGTGGTCCTCCTCCTCCTGCTCCTGCTCCTGCCCCCCGCAACAGCAACTCACGCAGCTCGAGACATGGTCACCGTGGCGGTGCCTGCCGCAGCCCCCCCGCGCGAACCGCAATGGGAAACCGCCAAAGTCTTCACATCCGCCGTCCTCAACAGCACCAATTTCTACCGCCGGGCACACAACGCCAGCGATGTGCAGTGGAATCAGACCCTCTCTGATTTTGCAAGCGCCTACCTGCTCCGCGGCAGGGGCGGCAGAGGCGGCTGCCGGTTCGGCCATTCGGGGGGCCCGTACGGCGAGAACCTGGCCGAGGGGTACGCCGATGTGACGAGCAGCGTCGAGGCCTGGGGCGGAGAGGCGGCGGGATACGATTACGGGAGGGCGGAGTTCTCGCCCGGGACGGGCCATTTCACGCAGCTGGTGTGGAAGGATACTACGGATGTGGGATGTGCGAGGCGGTTGTGCGGGCGGAGGGGGTGGTATCTTGCGTGTGAGTATTGGCCGAGGGGGAATGTCGAGGGTCGGTTTGCCGAGGAGGTGGATAGGGAGGTATCGGGGGGGAGGAGGCAGAGGGGGAGTGCGTCGTTGTTGTTGGTGGTGGTGTTGTTGTCGTCGTTGTCGTTGTCGTTGTCGTCGTCGTCGTCGTCTTTGCTGCTCTGATCATCTGGCGTGGCGGGAGGAGATGGCAGACCCGTCAGCCGGCTGCATCAATCGATTGGCTGGCGGCTGGCGGCTGGAAGGGCCAAGAACGAGGACCAGACTCCCGCAAATCCGCCGACTGGGCCAGACTCTTCCGGCCGCACGTGTCTGTCCGTCTGGCAGCCCATGATTCCGTCCGCATGCGCCGGCACGTGCGCGCCCTTCTGCATGCATGCAGGGTCCAGCCAATGAACAGGAGACCCCTCGACGTCGCAGCAGGAACCTCAAACGCCCCTCGTTTCGACTTGCTCGACTTCTTCACCATCCAGCCAGACAGCCACCACTTTGGCAGCCGCCGCCTCCTTGTTCGACGATGCAGATGCATGGCCGTGGCTGCGCTCCGCTCCTGGCACAATCGCCATGCGAACAACACACACCTCCTCATGTTCGCCTTCCTCTTCTTTCTTCTACGTGCCCGCTGCGCCATGCCCCCCCAATCTATACTCGTCATGCGCCGCGCAGCAGAATGGCTTGTCTGTGTCGCCCAGACCGGCCAAGGAAGGACTTGTCCTGGCAGGGCCGTTCTTGACGGAGTCCGTCATGCCCTCGAGACCGCTCACCTTGCTTCCTTCTTGTTGTGATTTTGTCTATTTTTTATTCCCTCCTCCTTTCTCTTCTTCTTCCATTTCAATGATCCCTGTACCTTCTCGAACACTCTGCCTCTTTCCCCCCCTCATACAAATCAACCACAGTCTTTGCATCTGCTCAATGTCAATAGAGTGAGGTGCAACGGTCAAACGTGCCTTTTTTTTAATATATATTCCCAACATTACATTGTCACAAAGCTCGCGGCCCCTTCCACCAGAGAATCCCGTGGCCCTTGTGCACTCCCTCGCGAGAACAAACACAGACAACACAATGACTCGGAAGTCATCGAGATGGGTATGCGCGTTGTCCGGCGGCCTTCTCCTGGGTAGGCAGGCCTCGGGGTTCTATTTGACCTTGTCCAACTTTCAGTCTGTGTCGACTCTGTCACTTCCGTTGGAATGCATATTCGCGTACAACACGCCGATGCAGGGTTGTGTGGTGGGAGATTTCGGCAAGAGTGCAATTTGCTCATCGGCGTGCCTGCAGGGAGTGGTGAGGATACAAAGCAGCATTCAAGAGTCTTGCGCCATGGTCAGAACTGGAGCACGGTCACTGCTTGATGAAGCACAAAACGGACATCTCGTGGCTGCTATTTGTAGGACCCGACAAGCGCCGCCCGAGTCACCCCAGTCAACGTGGACCGGCACGAGCAGCAGCACGGCAAGAGAAGATGAGAGCACGGCAATATCTGTCACAACCACTGGACCGAGATCCACTCCCTATACATCCGGACAGCCGCCAAGCGCGACACTCACGTCGACACAAGGAGCGCATGGTTCAATCACGACGCCGTCGGCTCCGTCCAGGTCATCGACTAGTAGTAGCAGTAGTAGTGCTGCTGTGCAAACACGACCCAGAGGCGGAGGCGGCAGTCCATTTGACGCCGTGCCGGAGAGCTCAGCTCGACGGAGTGGAAGCAGCGCGGCACGCTTGTCTGCTGTTGGTGGCTCATGCGTCCTGGGGCTGTACCTGTGGTTATATTGACAGCAAACCGCAAAGGCAAATGAGCGGTCATGAAGGCAAAGGAGCGGTCATGATGGAGGACAAAAATTTTCTTTTTTTCAGAATACGTGCGTGAATTAGCACTGATTGGTCCAGAAGGCGTTTGGTTGTTTTGTTTGTCTGTCGTCGATACCGCGGTGTAATGGGTAGAAAGAAGCATGTCAAGTAGCTGTAAGCGTTGGTTGGTTGACTGAGACGGGTGGCCTGCCGCGTTGAGTCTGACGGACGTTTGCCTCGATGAATCCTGACGAATCACGTCATTCAAGAGTCAAGAGGGGCTTGAAGGAGCCATGACGCAGCAGGTCCATTTTGGGCCCGAGGCCGATGACGATGACTGCCGAAGAGCCTGGTCTATATTTGTCCCCTCTATTGTTTGGCGAGATGCTGGAACCAAACTGCCGTTGCACGTACATACATACCTATGTATGTACGTACAACTACATTCGTATGTAGGTACATACGAATGTACACTTGTACATATCTACCTAGCTTAGTCATCTGGGTACTTGGGCATTATCTCACTGCATCATTCACATATATCCAGTGTAAGCGGGCACATGGATTGAATCTTTACCTCGGCCTTGTTTCCACCACTGCCTCAGAGTTGACTGCCTCAGTTTTGATCAAGTAGCGGCAGCCATGGCAATGGCAATGGCAATGGCAATGGCAACGGCGACACCGACACCAACACCACTTGGCGAAGCAAACACAGACAGGCATGTCTCTCTCCCCTTTTCCCCGGACCCATGTCTGCCAAATGACGTAGTATGTATGCATGCATGTGTATGCCTGACAAGGCAGCGGGGAATACTGGTCCAAGGGCCAGGGGTAAACAAATACAACATAAAGCGACATGGGGGGTCTTGTGCGTTCGGGTGCTTGGCAGGTGGAGCACGAGACTGGGGAGACTGGATCCTGGATCCGTCGTCGCATGCGTGTTTCTTTATTTTTTATTTTTTTTATTTTTTTGCTTGCTCGATGAGTGACTTTGGATGGGACCGGACTAGACCAGGCCTGGTTGGATGGGCGGCGATGAGATGGGATGCGAACTCGTATGTACGTACGTACATACATATTTTAAGGTTGTTTTGTTTCTGTGTTGTCGGATGGGGACGTAGGTACTGGATAGATGAATCGCGCGAGATAGCTGTCTCGCGCGGTCGGACAAGGGGGACAGGGACCATGAGGGCGATTTTCTGAGTCTGCGAGAGAGCGTGCCTGCGTGGATTTTCGTGTCGAGATGGATTTTATCAGAGACGTGTGCTGCTGGCGATTGTGGGAATGGCATTGCGGGCGGGGTAGCGGGGTTTAAATGTGTTTGGAAATGTGGATTGGATGAGATGTATGGAAGGGACGTAGATGGGAAGATGGGAAGAAGAGATGAGGAATGAAAAGGAAGGTACGTAGAATAATGATGTTATAATAATGATGATGATAAATATATAGATGAACGAAAAAAAAAATGACAGGTCTGGCAGCCCCAGAAATTAAAGCATACATAGAGCTTGGGGAGGCGGCCCGACATTTTAGAGGTACCACCTGCCTCGTGAGCAACGCAGCATTTTAACACAGAGCGCCGAAAGTATCTTGGGGCTCACGCGCGGCTGGCGCTAGACTCAAACGGGGAGGCCAAGGTTCCACACCGCGGGATACGTCTTTTACGACTTAAGCGCGCAGGTCGTGTTTTTTTTTGTTTTTTTTTTATCGCGCAGGGAGCAGGCATTGTTACGCGCAGATAACGTGTAGATATATCCATGTACGAAGCTATTCGGCCGAGGTTCTAAAAAAGACTTTGCCAATCACAATTGACCATCTTGGCGTTGCAGTCTTGATAAGGAATGGCCGTGGTGATTGTGCCTATCGCGTGTTTTGTTGTTCATACCGCAGACGGGACGGGGCAGACATGGCCTCAACCTTGTGGTATTTCGGCATCTTTTACATGATTTTGAGATGAGTATGGAAAGAAATATTACAAATGATACTCATACAACAATCATCGGCATCTTCGCCTTCATCCATCCCCTTGATCTTTGTCGATCAAAGAAACTTTGTTCAAAAACAACCGCGTGCAGTGCAGTGGACACATGTACGTTCGTGGTGACATGTGAATGCAAGGATGACTCGGGCTGCAGCATTGAGAAAGCAGCGTGTTTGTATTCATCGTCATCTGGATTTCGGATCGCCATTGCAGGTTTTGTCTTGTAAGCGAGCACATACCGTTATGTACATCGTGACGGCGTGCCGGTACCCGGATTTATCGTCCCACCAAGGCCGATTCCCGACGGCAGCCACATTATTCTGCATGATGTATGGCCAGAGGGAAAAGTCGGTCATGGTTCCAGCTCTGGATCACATCCATAGGGGGAAAACCCGGGGGTAAGGAGCAAAAATGACAAGGAAAGGAGAAGGAAAACAAAGAAGAGGAAAAGGAAAGAAGAAGAAGATGCATATTCACATGAACCTAGAGAGGGGTACATTCTGTTCGAGATGAGCGCACAACAGAGCCTGTGGCACGGCAGCGTGACATTCGTGACTTGGCATGGTCCCTCAATGCGTTGCCCCCCCCCCCCTTTATTATTTTTTTTTCGTTGGAAATCCCGTTCCGAGAGCATGTTTCGTCCTACGCGGGCCTTGCGCGATGGGTGATACCGCATTTGCCCAGGAACCGCGGCTCAAGAGGAGCAAGATTGAAAAGATAGAACAGGTGTGAAGAAGCTCACGAGAACAAGACAAAAAAAAAGATGGAGTGAAAACAATAGAGTAGGATACAAAACAGAGTAGAGGACGAACAGAGTAGAGGACAAACAGAGTAGAAGATGAATGGAGTAGAAAATAAACGAAAATAAACGAAAATAAACAGAGTAGGATAAAAATAAAGTCGAAAAAACGCAAGCAAAGCCGGGCCATGGGGATGATGATGATGGTCGGAAAAGCTTGGCATCAATGGCAGGCTGTGTATATACATGTCTGGTACGGGCCACGTAGTGGAGTTTCAGCGCAGGCGCGGGGTCTGGGGCATGTAGTCGGTCATTGTTGGCGGTGCCTCTAGTGGCGTGGTGCTTCTAGTGGTGCCTCTAGTGGTGGCTCTAGTGGTGCCTTACGCGCATGCGGCCCCACTAATCTGGCTTTTCCCCACCCGAGTGGAGAGACGAGTGGGGAACCAAGTGGAGAGCCGAGCAGGTGTCTCGAGTGCGCGGCGCTCCAAATCCTATCCTGGCCGGACATGGAAGTTGTTTCGTCTTCTTCACAATGTTATCTTTTCTGTCCCAGCCAGCCAGCCGCCTTCAGTCCCAACAGGCATTGCCTGCTTTGTCTACATAAACATCACGTCCGGTCTCCTCTTTCTTGTTCGTCGTTTTCCCCCATCTGTCATCCTCCCTCTTGCCCTTCCTAATCCTCCTTGTCCCCGACGGCTGACTGGATGTCATCGTGTCATCGCGCTAGCTCTTGTCAAAAGCGGCTCAAATCTCAGACAAGCGGCCTCATTCCGGCCTTCCGATCCGAGACACGGAACACCCTCGTCGTGCTTCAACAGGTATCCTTGACATAATCTCCGACGGGACACAACTGACGAAACCGGAGCCTCCACAATAGAATCTCATTCGTTACTTACTGACCTTTTCCCGCCACCGTTCATTCCCTTGTCACCTGCCACGACCAGGTCTGGACACCAAAAAAAAATCAAAACAAATAAAAAAAAATCAAGACATCTACATTGCTCTTCTGACAACTTCATGATTCAATATACATGTTGGACATAATCCGATCTGCATGTATCCATCCTATATCCCCCTCGGCCCACGATCGATTGGCCATCGTCGAGCCAGCACGACGACTCTGCGCCCAACTCCTCCGAGCAAGCGAGCAACGGCATCGAAACCTCTTTTCCGATTTGCAGACCTGAATTCGAGATAGTCAAGAAAACTGTTACACAATCCCGCAATAACACCCACGTTAGGTTGAAACGAATCCGGCAAGCACCAACCCCACCACATACGCGCCGTCACCGGCCGCCTCTCGCAAGATGGCGTGGGAACATCTCGACATCACCAAGCCGCACTTGGTTTACATCATCCTCGGCGGCTTTACCTCGCTATTCATGCTTTGCTCCTCCTTCATCAAAGAGCGCATGTACATTGGCGAGGCTACCGTTGCCACCTTGTGCGGTGTCATTTTCGGCCCCCATGCCGCCAATCTCATCGACCCCATGTCCTGGGGCAATACCGACATCGTCACCGTCGAGTTCTCTCGCATCGTCCTCGTCGTCCAATGCTTTGCCGTCGGCGTCGAACTGCCCAAGTTTTACATGGAGAAGCATTGGAGGTCCGTCGTCTTTCTCCTCGTCCCCGTCATGACCGCCGGCTGGCTCCTCACAAGTCTCTTCATCTGGTGGATGATACCCGCCCTGGATTGGCTCGAGTCTCTTGTCATTGCCGCCTGCGTCACGGCAACAGATCCCGTTCTGGCCTCTTCTGTAGTCGGTAAAGGCAAGTTCGCCAAGCGGGTTCCCAAGCATTTGCGAGATCTTCTCTCCGCCGAGTCTGGCTGCAACGACGGCATGGCCTTTCCCTTCATCTACCTATCCCTCTACCTTATTCAGTACAATCGAGACGCCGCCGACGTCAGCTACCATTTCATCGTCTACGTCGTGCTGTACGAGTGCATCTTTGGCGCCATCTACGGGTTTCTCATTGGCTATATTGCCCGTCATGGCATCAAATACGCAGAATCCCGCGACATGATTGATCGGGAGAGTTTTCTTGTCTTTTACTTCGTCGTCGCCTTGTTCTGCGCTGGCTCTGGTAGCATTCTGGGCGTGGATGATCTCCTGGTTGGCTTTGCTGCTGGCGTCGGCTTCTCCAACGACGGATGGTTTGGCGAGAAGACAGAGGAATCCCATGTGTCCAACGTTATTGACTTGCTGCTCAACTTGGCATACTTTGTCTACTTTGGCACCATCATTCCCTGGGAGCAGTACAACGACGGCGTGTTTGGCATGACGGCCTGGCGTCTTGTCATCATCGCCATTTTTGTTCTTCTCTTCCGACGCATCCCCATCATGATGATGCTGAAGCCTTTTATACCGGATGTCAAGAACTGGAGAGAGGCACTCTTTGCCGGACATTTCGGTCCGATCGGTGTCGGTGCCATCTTTGTGGCCATTCTCGCGAGGGCTGAGCTTGAACACCATGAACCAGTCCCACTCGGGGAAATGCCACCCAAGGATGCGCCTTATTACAAGCTCATCTACCTCGTGTGGCCTATTGTCACTTTTCTCGTCATATCATCCATCCTCATTCACGGCTCGTCTATCGCTGTATTCACGCTGGGAAAGCGCATCAATACCTTGACTCTGACCATGTCCTACACCCAGGCAGCTGAGGACGGGCCTTCATGGATGAATAGACTTCCCAGGATCTCGTCTCAGTCCAGGTCAATGGCCAAGACCATGTCCGAGGCCTCCTTTGATGACCTCAAGGAGCCATCCTACCCGGCCGGTACACTAGCCCCTCCCTCCAACTTTCTGCGCCGGCAACGAGACGAGGACGGCAGTAGTCGGCCCGCAAGCCGCACTCCTTCTGTGGTTTCGAAGAAGAGGAAGCAACGGAAGTGGGACGACGGAATCGGACCTGGTGGTCCCATCAGCCAGTCTGCTATTTTCCCTAACCGACAGTCGCAGCAGGTGGATAACCCCCTCGTCGACAAGGATTCCCCACCGCCGACACGAGAGGCCACCGGTTCCACGACTTTAGGGGATGAAGAGTCCACGGAGAGGCCGGCAAGAAATGAGGGCAAGTCTTCGTTGTCGTCGTCGTCGTCGCAGCTGCTGCTGAACCCGACGCATCAGCAACAACGAGGCGTGTCGCCTCACATTAACATCTATGACGAAGGAAAACATCTCGTGTTTGAAGATGACGATGGTGAAGTGATTGATATCGCGCCGAGTCCCGCTGACACGCAGAAGGATGAAAAGAAGGACGGGGGAGGGGACGGTGACGGTGACGGTGACCAGGATCAAGGTCAGGACCAGGACCAGGCCCAGGGTCAGAGTCAGAATCGACACACCCAAATTGCCGAGGAAAGCGAAGAGGGCGAGTCTAGCTCGGCCTGGGGGTTGGGAGGGCTTCGTCGCAAGGTGAGCGAGTACTACTCTTCGGAGCTGGAGAAGCGCAAAGACAAGGCGAAGAGCGACCGACGACATGAACCAGCCCGCGCCTACCAGTTCGGTAACACCATCATCGTGGAAGACAAGGATGGCGAAGTCGTCAAGACATATCAGCTGCCATCTTCCAAGCCGGAATCCCAAGAGAGCGATTTGATTGGTGCTAGTCTGAAATACCTTGGACTCAGCACGCGTCGACATGCCGAGAGGAACGCGGCGGCGGCGGCGGAAGAAGGAAAAGCCGGAGTCGAAGAATCGGCTGCCAAGCAGACATCATCCAAGGCGGACCGGACTGGCTTTGGTCAGCGTGGAGAACAGGGCAGACGAAAGGCTGTGCTTCACAACCGGACACCGAATCGGGCTCAGACCTGGGCCGGCGACGATGATGGAGGTGAAGGTATTCGTGATGATGATGACGATGATGATGACAAAAAGATTAGATTTACAATTGGCGGTGTCGGTAGGCGCATGACCAAAGACGATTTCATCCGAGAAGTACAAAAGCTGGATTCCGGCATGCGCAACGAAGTTGTCGACCGCTCCACAGCCTCCAACAAGCTCAAGTCCCTCGCCAAGAAGGACCTCCCAGGCACTTCGGCCGCCATTGCCGCTGTCGAAGCCCGACTGGCGAGCGCGCGACAAAAACGCTCGTCGCCCTCGCCTTCGCCGTCTCGGCCAGGAGGCGTGTCCGTGATTGTGGAAGGCCGCAGCGAGAGCAGCACAAGCAGCAATGGCGAGAGTAGCCGTACCGGAAAAAATCGTCCTACTTTTGTTGTCTCGCCGGCCGATACCACGCAAGAGGAGGACCAGGAGGGTTCTCGTCGTGGCCGACCAGACAAGGTGCAAGGCGGCCAAACTGAGACCGTCGTGGAACGTCGCCGCCGCGAAGCCGCGCAGGCACAACAGACGGACGGAAGTGAGCAAAACGACGACAATGGCGAAACACCAGCCGAGCGACGAAGACGGCAGGCAGCTCTCGGAATGGGAGGGCCTGCTGCCGAGGAGGACAGCGATACCGAGGACGAAGGAACGGAGCGGGTGCCACCGACGACGAGAGGTATTCGCTTTGCAGAGCCACAAAGGGGGCATTAAAAAGATTGGAAGAAGAGGTCAAAGAGGTGGTATTGACGGTTTTTTTTTTCCTTCTTCGGTTCCTTTTTTTCCCGAATCACACTTGAAAATGTGATGGCTTTTTTTTTCCTTCTTCACTAGATATACCATTTCATTTTTGTCCTTTTTGGCATATTGGGCGCTTTTCTTGTTCACGCACTTGTCGCAGACGAGATGGTTGGAGATGAAGCACGGCGGCTGCCGAGATACATGGACTGTGCGCGTTGGGCGGTATATTTATTTTATTTTATTGCATGCCATTAATTGAGGGAGGTGCAGGAGGTGGTTACTTGGCACTGGAAAAAGAATAGAAGGCGACAGAGAAACTGAACCTAGACAAGCTTGCGGATGACTGTGTCGTCGCCGGACATGCATGGCAGCCTTGTGACATGTTTGAGGTGTTTATTTGTCAATCTCTGTAAGATGAATCAATATTTCTTTATAAATAATACCGTTACTTCCGTCATATTAAAAAAAAGAAAAGAAAAAAAAACACCCCGCCCTTCATCTCAACTCATACCCGCCCACCTTCAAAAACACAGCCGCAAAAAGCAACCCGACACACCCCCACACCAGATCCAATTCCACCACGGCCCACAGCCACAGACATCCTAGCGGGGGTGCCTGCTTCATCGTGGCCAGATAGCCGTACGAGTTGGTGATGTGGATGAGTCGGCAGCCGGAGAGGACGCTGACGGCGAAGAAGATGGCTTGTCGGAGCGGGTGTTGGAGGTGCCGGGGTAGGAAGGGCAGGAGGGTGGCCTTGGGGTCGAAGGGGTGGAGGGAGTAGAAGAGGAAGAGGAAGACTATATATTGAGGAGTAAATAAATATTTCTATTTTATATTTTTGGTCGGTGAAGAATATGAAAGTTGGAAAATTGGGAGGGGGATTGGAGATATGGATGGGTTTTATTTGCGGTGCTCGAGTTACCTCCCCATGCGCGAAGCGTCCTCGCGACAATAGACGGCCAATCTATTTCCCGTCCGTACTGGTTCTGGACGAGCACGTCAAAGGTGAAATGCAGCGTGGCCAGTGTTACGGTCCACAGGCCGGTTTCGAGGATGTGCTCTGCGCGAGAGGACAAGACGGCGCTTTTGTCGCCGCGGTCGTCGTCGTCATCGTCGTCGTCGTCGTCGTCGGCAGTGCCGTGTTGCCGGGCCCGGGCTAGTTCGTTTGCTCGAGTAGAAGCCTTGCTGAAGAGATGCTGCTGGGCGGCGTGCCGGGAGGCTATCTCGAGGAGCGTCTCCTGGGAAGGGCCGGAGCGGTCGGGGTGTCGGAGCTGGAGATTGGGTTCATGTTCGGCGACGGGCTGCTTGGGCTGCTTGGGCTGTCTAGGCATGGCGGGAGGAGGGAAATGGCCGTTTCGACGTCTTGGGCGGCAGGTACAACATAATATACATTGTTGTATGTACGATGTCCTCGGCTGCTGATGACATCAGCCAGGAGAGGCGTGGACCCGCCGACGACCCGCTCGAGCTGTCATTGGCCCTGCAGCGGCGCAACGGCCGGCGGCGCAGCCTCGAGAATCGCAAGGTGGCATTTGCATCACGTCAACACACAATGCACGAGTTGCGACGCCGTCGAACCGAGCACACCATCATCGCACGCGTCGCGCACCGCCATTCTCCGACTGTCGTTTTGCTCGGCGCCGCCCCTGCCATTCTGCCCCGGCCAATCGGTCCCCGTCGTCGACGTGCTTGCTCATCAAGCGTCACGCCGCATCGCGTCGAACCGCCCGGACTGCACATGCCCGCGAATCCCCTCCCGCCCACACAAAAGCCTCGATGGACACCTGGCTCGGGCTCCTGGCAAGCCTGGCGGTGCTGATGCCGGTCCTGTACATGTACACCGCCGGCGTCGTGCAGTCGCGCTTCCCTGCGCTGCGCAACAAGAGGATCTGCCTGCTCATCGCGCACCCCGACGACGAGGCCATGTTCTTCGCCCCGACCGTCCTTGCGCTGACGCGGCCCGGCACGGGCAATCATGTCAAGATTCTGTGTTTGAGTACAGGCAACGCGGACGGACTAGGCGAGACGAGAAGAAAAGAACTCGTCAAGAGCGGCATGCACCTGGGTCTGAAGGACGAGGATGACGTCTTTGTCGTCGACGACCCGTACGTTGTTTTGAGCCCCTGAAGATTCGTCTCGTGGGAGGGCGAGCTATACCATGGGAGATGCCTCTTCGAGATCCACGCAAACACGATACCGCACGTCGGGAAGAATCCCCTACTGACTCCCTCCAGGACCGCCTTCCCCGACTCCATGACAGCAAGCTGGGACGAAACCAGCATCGCGAACCTCCTTTGCAGCGCCTTCGCGCCGCAGCTCACCCGCCGGCGAGCCGACGACGGCACCAAGCCGACCGCCAACATTGACGTTCTCATCACCTTTGACGCGCGCGGCGTGTCGTCGCACCCGAACCACATCTCTCTGTACCACGGCGCCCGCGCGTTCGTCTCGCTCCTGATGCGCGGCAAGACCGGCTGGGCGTGTCCCGTCCAGCTCTACAGCCTGACGTCGGTGGGCATCGCGCGCAAGTACTCTGGCCTCATGGACGTGTTTGCCACCATGGCCACCTGGGCCATAGGCCTATTGTCGCGGCGGCGGCGGCGGGCCGACGGGCGCGGAAACGAGGCGCATCCCGGCCGTCTCGTCTTTATGAATCAGCTCTGCGGCCAGCGAGACGGGCTGCCCACGGCGTGGGGGGCCATGACGCAGGCGCACAGGAGCCAGATGGTCTGGTTTCGCTATTTTTGGCTGCTGCTCAGTCGGTACATGTTGATGAACGACTTGGAGCTAGAACAGGTGCAATGATGGGCAGCGGCAGCGGCAGAGAAAGAGACGTCCTGGCAGATGGGGTTCCAGAGGAATGGTCCTTTTGTTTCATCGTCTTGGTCCGCATATCTGCTTTCCTACCTTGACTCGTCTTCAACGACAAGCGTGTTGCCGCGATGCAAGTAAACCCGGAAACGTGTGTACATTCCAGCCTCTGCGTTCCCCTGAAATGACATGCCGTGACCGTAATGTGACACAAGACGACGCGGCTTCTTCGTAACATGCATGTACACGGCGTCTTTAGCACAGCGCGAATAGCGATGCGTCGTCACGACACTTGAGCTGCTGCCGCCAGTTTTGCCTCCCACGTTAAAGACCCAGCGCCCGTGTGAATGTGTGAGCAAAGTGCGAAGAGCAAAATGTTTTCCAAATCATAACAGTCAACGTACATCAGCGCCCTCTGCTCCAAATATTGAACCAAAAAGAAAAGAACATAATGTCTACGCCGCCACGCCATCTATAATCTAAATATCTCGTGTCCCCAACCAACGCCCAGAGCCGCCCGAGGTACGACATTGCCCCCCTGCCGCGGCCTACACATCCCTCCCCCCAACACTCAAAGACTCCTCTTCTTCTCAACTTTTTTCCTCCTCTTGTCTTCATCGAGCCTGTGGAAGAAGCCGCTCACGCTGGCGCCCGGAGCGGCGCTGTACGGACCGAGCAGTGCGCCCAGCGGGTTGGAATGCTTCTTCTTTGCGCCCGCAGCGGCGCTCCCGAGGGAGTGGGAGCTTGATGAGGGCTCTGCGCTGTTTGGCCGGGGCGGCAGCTGCGGCGGCGGCGGCGGCGACAGTTGGACGCCGTATTGTCTTCGAAGACGCTCTGTTTCCTGCTCAACCTCTGCTTCTCGTCTGCGACGCTGCATGTCTTCCTCCTGCTGTAGCATCTTTCGAATTCGATCCTGCTCTTCTCGGTCACGCTGCTCGCGCTCCCGTGCCAGTCTGTTTTCTTCTGCCACCATGGCCTGGAGCCTCTTTGTCTCTGCATCCACCTGTGCCTGGGTGAGAAGGGCTGCTGCGGTGGCGGAATGGGGTGCGCGCCCGGGTCCTTGTCCTTGTCCGGGTCCTTGTCCTCGACCTCGTCCTCGTCCTCGCCCTTGTCCCTGCCCCTGCCCTTGTCCCTGACCAGGGCGGATGACGCCGAGTCCGAGTGCTCCTGAGGCCGAGGGACCGGGCCTGTTTGGCGGCACCGACTGCTGTTGCGACGATGGCGGCGTCGGCGTTCGACCGGAGGGCTTGGACGACGCGCCCGAACCCCCGGCGCATCCCGTATTGAACGGATCGTGCTTCGGGACAAGGTACAAGTCGCGCACGACCTCAGCACCCAAGATCAGAGCGACCTCGAGCCCCTTGCGATCCTCGACGGCGACGCGCGCCATGTTGGGCTCGTACATGGTGACGATGCTCCCACTCCTAGCAGCGCGGAACATGGCGACGGTAATATCAGGCTCCTTGCTCTTCTTGCCGCCCACGCTCGAGCCACACATGTAGCACGACATGTCTCTGCTAAGGCGGCCGTCTCGCTTCCAGCGAAAGACGACCTTGGGCGCCAGTTCGGACACGGCCAGCGTGCTGTCCCTGTCCATCTCGCTCGCGCTGGGGATCTGGAAGCTCCGCTCCGGGACCTCGAAATCCCACGACTCCGACTTACCCCAACCGCCGTGGTTGCGCTTGACGACGATGCGCTGATCGGGATTATACAGCAGGATGTCGAACGCGTCTGGCACGAGCAAGGCGGGAGTCGAGACACCGGCCTGGGCACGCAGCTCGGCGGCGGAGAGCGTCGGACGCGGCCGTTCGGGCTCGACCAGGACTTCGGCGTAGATGACGGACGTGCAGTGGACGTCGAAGAGGCCCAGTGCGTACTGGTTGCGGGCGTCCGAGGGAGCAGCGCGCTTGAGAAGATACTCGGGAGATGGTTCCGATCCATTGTGCGTCAGGTAGAGGAGGCTGTTGAGGGGGTTGTCGGCAGAAGGCTTGTGGGTGTAGGTGGGAAGATTTGCGTCGAGCATGGCTTGCTGGGCGTGATGGACGGCGGTGATGATGGTGGTGGTGGTGGTGGTGACGACGCGGCGGAGGGGACGGGCGAGCGATGGGTTGGAGATGCACAGAGAGAAAAGAGACTGGAAACCGGATCAAGACGGATAGAAATGATGCTCGACGACCACGGCTGCGCTGCGCAGACGCGGATGAGGCTGGAAATGACGAACCGGCGTCGGCCGTCGGCCGTCGGCAGTCGTCAGTCGTCCGTTGGCCTGTCGGTCAGCCCTGCGCGTCGCCAGCCACCGCCAGCCGCCAGCTGCCAACTACAGCCAGCCACTGCACAGCCGGCTAAACTGCCACCCCGCGACTCGACGAGGTACGTCATCAGCTCGCCGCTGCGCCACCAGAAGCGCATTGTGCTTCCCTCAGCCGCGCGACCCAACATCGACCGTCACCGCAAAAATCTCTCACCCTGCCTCGCCTTGCCTCGCCTCGCCTCGCCCTCGAGGCTATGCAACGTCAAGTGAGCCTACGAGCCATCGAAGCCGCCGTCACCCGTCGCCAATTACCCCAACGTCTCCATCCCTCCGCGGCGGGGGGGGGGGGCAGAGGCAGCTCAGGACCAAGCGGCCCGACCGAACGACCCTCTCCTCAAATACGCGAGCGGCGGCCGCATATTAAAGGTGTGGTTATGTCTGAATCAGCGAGCGCAAACTTGTCTTCTGCCTTGACAGTTTAAGAAAGATGTAAAACTATAGAATACTATATCAAGTATATAACACCACGTCAACATAAAAACACATAAAAATACAAGTGTATACATGACAGAAAAAAAAAACCCTCAAGCAAACCCATGACCATCCGGCCGCCGCCGCCGCCCATTCCGCAGCCACCGAAACTTATCCCACCGCATCCACACATGATTCCCTCCCAGGGCCGCAGAATCCGAAATCTCGCTCATAAGAGGCTGCTGCTGCCGCCGCGGCCGCTCTCGAGACGCGACCTCTGCTTCTTCCGCCGCCGCCGCCGGGACGACACCTAGTTCCGCCCTCTGCGCGCGCTCGGCGAGCCGGCCCGCTGCCCGTCCCCGTCTGTTCTGCCGCCTCCGTTGCCTCCACTCCTGGCCTCGTCGTCCGAAGCACGGGACCCAGCAGCAGAGAATGCCGCCCAGGATGATGCCCACCGCCACGCCCATGAGGAAGCCGCGCACGATCCTCTCGCCGCTGGAGCCGCTCGTGATGAGCTGCAGGATCCGATCCGTCAGGTCGAAATCAAAAGTGCCGTCGGGGTCGGTGCCCCACGATGCCAGCGTGGGAAGCAGGTACGTCGTGGGCGGATACGTCGTCAACACCAGGCTTGGGGTCGTGGTCGGCGTCGGCGTCGGCGTCGGCGTCGGCGTCGGCGTCGGCGTCGTGGGGTCGAGGCTCGTCGCCAGGCTGTTGGCGAGGCTTGTCGTGAGAGTGCTGTAGATGAGGTCGGTTGAGGCGACCAGCGCGGCGGCGTCAGTAGCAGTAGATGAACCACTGACGCCAGCGATGGTCGTCATGATGCGTGATTTTCGCTGGTGGAGGGGGGGGGGGGAGAAGGCGTCTTGTATCTCCGTCGAATAGGTGACGCGGCCAATGTATACGTTCGGAATGTGGTTACGCAAGAAAAGATGTCAGTGGCGTCCCCGCCTTGGTGCCCCGTAGAGTTGTGTCTTGAAGTCGTGTAATGTATGACACTTCCAGTGGCGTCTCCTCCCGTCCCTGGCATGGACACTGATCACAGCCCGGCGTATCCGCCCATTCTATCCGTTCAAAGGTGAGAATAGAGCGGGTTTGTCGTGAAGACTGCAGGATAAAAGTACGATGTCAGCGTTTGTCGTGAAATCCGCAGAATAAAAGAGACGAGCGAGGTGAGGCGGCAGAGGTAGTATCTAGTATGGTGTCGGCTCAAAACCCGCGCCAATAGACAGTGAGGGCAGATGGATGGTCCAAGAGCCTCGAGGCACGGTCGCAATGCGGGACGTGACGTTGATGGGCAAGTGACTATGAGGCGTCAATCCGTGCATGCGCGTCCGGTGAGTCGGCGCTCTGGTATGTGTTGTGAGTCTGGATGCGCGAGCCACGAGAGAAGCGAGTGAGAAACAACGAGAGCCAACGAGAACCAACGAGAACCAAAAAAGTAATAAAAAAAATAAGAAACCAAGGGATGGACCAAGAAATTAAGGAGGAAAAAAAAAAAAAAAAAGGGAGGGGCCACAGACTGCACATACGGACCGTCCATTGAGATGCTACCGGACCGCACATAAAAGTGTAATTGCCGAGCCCCAGCCAGCCGGCCGTTGTAACCTTCAAAGGCACGCCTCAACGGGCACGAAACGCCCTAGTGCGCCTTGACGTTCAAGGACGGTGACGTCAAAGACACCCAACAGGCGCACCGTGGCCCGGAGGACTGGCGGCCAGATCGCCCCGATCCCCATCGCCTATCGTCTCGCCCGACCGCGTGGCCGACACATGTAAGGGGAGCGACGGGGCGCGGGGCGGGCGTGAGGCGAGGACGCGCCGCGCCGCGCCATCTGGCCTCGGAGACATTGCGATCGCCTGCTTATCGGGCATTCGGGCTTGATGTGGGATTTGAGGGAAAGGAGGGAATAATAATAGTAGTAAAAGCAGCAAAAAAAAAAGAAAATAAAAAGGATAAAAAGATAGAAGGATACTAAAAAGAAAGATGAACAGAAAAGTAAAACAAGTCCTTATCATTGTTTCAAAAATCATCCGTCTTCCTCCCCACACTACAGCAATCCCCCAAAGCGACCTCAAGTTCAAAGTCAAGATGGACAAATCAAGTCAAAAGTCAGATGGAAAAGTCAAAATGAAACCAACGCCAAAAAGTCTTCATTAAACTCGAATTCAGAGTCTAAAAATTGAATCAAGTAAAACAAAGACAAATAAAAGAATCCCAAAATAACCGAAAAACAAATCAATCATTTCACATACCGTCGCTGACATGCTGGCCGGCCCAAGACCAAAAAAACGATACCAAAAGAAATATATAACTATATAAATGTATAAATATTGTAATATATGGATATATATACAGAGAAAGTAAGTAAAGACGCCGTTGCTCGTATCCCACGATGGAAATAATGTTTATATAGAAGATGGAAAAATATATAAGAATAGAAAAAAAATCCCCTTTTCCCCCTTGCCTATATGTTGATCGAATATTATGCTCAAAAACGAAGAAATGGTGGTTATGCAAGACATGTGCATTGGTGACACGGCCCATGCCCAAGGTGAGGGCATGATGCTGGTCGCTTCGCCGAGCAACTGTGCGTGACCGCGGGCCGTGGAGCGTCTAGAGTAAGTATGCGTATATATAATATGGGTGTGTATATATGTGTCCATGTGGTTCATTGCGGTTGCGATTGTGTGGATGTGTGGGCGTGAGTGTGTGCGAGTGAGTGTGCGAGTGAGTGTGTGCGCGTGCGTGTGTGTGCGTGCGTGTACATGTGCCTGTTCGAATGCATGTTCGTGTGCGCGCGCACGCACGCACATATGGACCGAAAAAAAAAGCAGATTTTGTTTATCCCTCTTCAGACACAGCACACAGCAATTCTTGGCCTTGTTGTGGACAACCACCCCAACGCCGCCGTCCACATGAGGCCATCTTCACTAGCGGAGCCCGCTGACTGACTCCCTGCGCGGCATCCCGCCATCTTCAAAGGTGAATTGACCATCAAGGAGCTTGCTCTGGCTCCGATACAACCCAAGTCCGGAAGTTACCGTAACCGTCAAACGGACGTCTTGGTTGGTTGGTTGCTGCTGAGCTGGAGTATGGAGAAACATGACGCTTCTCTCTCATATGATGCCTCCCGGAGGGTCGTATCCTGTCGACGCACCACGTGCTGCATTGGCTATGCCAGCACTGCCGGGCTCGCCATCCACCTGGGCGTTGGTTGTTTTTCGAAGCATAAACATTGGTTTCTTGCCTTCTTTGTCCAGCTGCTTGAACAAGATCAAGGGCTTCTCGTCCATGGTCAAGCATCTCTCCTGGTTACCATAGACAATGTACAAGCCGTAATTGTCCCATGGTGGGCTGATATTGTACTTCCTGAGCGCCGCGGGGAGTACCTTGTGACAGGGATCGTCCATACTGACGCGGAACGATTTGTAAATCTCCACAGAAGAGCCGTTGGGGCCCGAGATAGGCGTGTCGGGCCCAGGAGTATCGCGGCGTCTCGGGCCCCCCAAAGAGCCACTGGCCTTGTCCCTCAACGAGTACGCTCCGTGATCCAAGTCGTTCATCGTAGACCGATTAGAGGCCGTAGAAGCGCTATCGCCACGATAAGACCGAGACGCCAATGTGGCCCCGCTGGCGTAATTTTGTGGTGATGTCGGTGAAGGCTGTGCGGATGATATCTGGCCGGACGAATTCATCGCTGACAGATGTGACGAGGACAGGACGGCTCGTTCGGCCGCGCTCGAGGGATCCAAGCTTTGCTCCGAGATGGACCTGTCGGATATGAGTTGAGTAGGGGAGACGGCCTTGGGGGTGGCGCCGATGAGGATTTTTCGTTGCGAGTACTGCCGTTTGACGCCAGGACCCAAGCCGCCAGGGGGCGTGGCGGCAGGAGGAGATAACGTCGCCTCGAACATGTAGGATTGGCCTGAACTACTGCCGAGGTTTGGCAGCGGCGTCTGCTGGTCTTTAACGAGCCGCAGGGCGGGAAGCATGTCCTCTCTGAGCCGTCTGAAGTCGTCCGCTATGCGTCGCAGGTCCTGTTGTAGAAAATGAATTCGATCGTCTCGCAGGCGTAGCTGTTCAACCAGGTGTTGGATGTCCTTGATCGTAGCGCTGGCATATTGCGCCTCGACGTCGGCAGCTGCATTCACATCATCAAGATGCGCGCGCACAAATTAGCAAACTTTGACCGACCCCTCCCAGAGTCCAAAGGTCTCCACGTCACCTCCGAGAGTCAAGTGTCTCAACAGCTATACTAACATAAGGGGAAATAGTGGTCGCTGTCGCTAGGAACATCCTGAGCTTTCTTGACGTCGTAAACCTTTTTCAGAATAGACAACCGATGTCCGACGCTGGCAATGCCCATGCTTTTCAGATCATCATGCTGCAGAGCAACCAGAGCCTCGCCGACAATTTCGTTTTCTACAGAAATTTGGGGACAGCGTCAGTTGAGATGCGAGTTCTTGGTAGCACGGCCTTGAGCCAAATCGGGTTCTTTTTCTTTCCTGGTTTCAAGTCTCATTTTGCAGTGGTAATGTGGACGTACCGACAAACATATCCGCGTACTGCGGCAGGCCAATAGTGGTGACAAAATCGGCACATTCGTCGGCGTTCCATTCCGTGATGATGGTTTCGAGTATTCGGTCGGTGATACCGCGCTGGCCATAGATCGTGGAAGTGTGCTCTGTCGAGGTTGACAGCTCAGAGTCGATGGGAGAGGCCTCAGAATCGCCGACGGGGGAGTGATCGCCCATGCTTCGCTCATACTCGTCATCAGCGTCGGACTCGGTATATGTGGTGCCGCCGTCGAAGCTCATCATTTTTTCTTGCTTCTTTTTCTTTTTTTTTTCTTTTTTTTTTTTTGTCTTGGACGAGCTCGCCCGGAGAGGGGGGGATGTTGTATGATGAAGCTAGTGGCTCAAGCTAGGTGCGGTGTTGTCTTGTAGGAGGCGAGGGCATTGGTCTGGGTGCCTGAGCAAGATTGAATCTGGCAGATGGTGGTGGTGGTGGTTTCAACTCGACTGGTGGTTCCTGGATGGTGGTGGTGGTGGTAGTGGCGGCGGTGGTGGTGGCAGTTCTGGTGGTGGGCTTCTTGAGGTGGAGCAGAGAAAGGAAAGTCAGATTGGATGGACATGGATGGATGGACGGATGGATGGACGGATCCCACTCACTGGTGGATCGCAGACGGCCGGCTTGCAAAGACGTCTGGTCGTCTGGTCTGGTGTGTCAATGTCATCACATCTGGCATCGGTGTCACGCCTCATCAGAGGACGGCGAGGAACAGAACATCGATTGATACTTGTTGCCCACCTCGTTACCTGCATATGCAAGTACCTGAGTGCGTGGGATGGGGGTACGCGTGCATGTCTGCAAATCTTCTATCCACACACGTGCCGCGGCGTGCGGCTGTCTCGTCTGCCTGGCAGGTGCACATCGTGCTCCCGGCGCAAATGCACACGACTGTTGTCAAAAAGTACACCACAAGTACACTCCAAGCCAGACGGAGCTTCGTGGTTATTCTGCTTCGACGGACGAACAGGCCGGCCTGAAAGAGACAGGCCGGGACTCGAGGTGTTCCAGGTAGCCAGCTGGACTTGTTCACCAAAACCCAGCCGCCCGTGCGCCCCTTTGCCCATTGTGCTCGCACCGACGTATTGATGCATACCTATGTACATATGTATGTACATACAAATGTACATATGTACATGTCCCAGCATCAAAGTACCAAGTGCCAAGATACCAGACATCCATCCACAAGAAAGCGGACAATCAACATCCCACCAACGACCCCAAAGAGCCTCCCTCCAAGTTCAACCCTGCCCACGTACCAGGCACACGCACACGCACACGCACACGCACACGTATAGCACCTTGCCGTCTGGCACCTGCAAGTTGTTACCATGCCGCACGTTTCCATCCTGCCGGGTTCTGCCAGGGTGCCTGCCAAAACACACAGTGGCCAGGAACCACCACCCCTTTGCTGTTCATGGAATCGAATCAATCCTTCAGGATCCCTCCCTGCTTCTCCGCCAGCCTCGTGCGTTTCCGTCCGGTTCTTTTTCTTGGTAGGCAGCTCGTGCCATGCGTGAGCCAACCCGGCCGCCTGCCAAGGTCCCACCCATGTCTTGGTGATGAACAGAAATGTCGTCGGGTCACGTCGGGTGGAAAGTCGCCCGGTGAGCAGTTGGTGATGCTACGATGGATGAAGATGACCAAGATCACTAGGATAAAAAAAAGAAAAAAGAAAACAAAAATAGAACTCACTCAACAAAATAAGCAGCTACCGGGCAGGGGCATGTGTCTCGGTCGATAGACTCCCCGAGCAGCATCCTTGCACACACAAGCCCGTCCTCCCGCCATGAAGAAGCTCTCAAAAAAAAGAAGATGAAAGAAACAAGGAGAACAATCGAAGCAAAAGCCCTTGTTCGGTATACTTGACGACCTACTACCCACCTACCTACTACCGCCCGACACACACACATGCCAGACCTCAGAAACAAAAGAAGCCCAAGTTTCGCAACCCGCACCCAAGGCCATAACGCGTCCGGTGCAGGTCGACGCAGGACATTCAAGTCCCGACCTTGAGATTCACGTTTGGGGACCACCTGGGACATTGCAGGCTGATAGATCCATGTGCCCGATACACCGCACCAGTATCTGCCATCAAACGCAACAATAGGCTTGACACGCCTACTTGTTCATTAACCGTAACCCAAGTCGCAAGCTGCATGGGCCATCGGGCCGGGTGCCGGCACGGGTGCGGACGAAGGGCGTTCAAGGCTCAACTGGGTATTTGTAGCCACGCTACGTACCGAGATAGGTACCGGTAGCCGTCATTGATGCTGCATGACCAGAAGACGCTTCAGGGTCTGCCATGAACCACTTTCCCCTTTTCGAAGGGGGGGGATCCTACCTTGGCCCGTCTCTAAATATTCTGATGGGGAGGACGTGGCGTTAGGTCCGTGTCGAAAAGGTACATTGCCACTTTCATCCACACTCGATTAAAAACTTTATTATGTTTCTAGGTCATCCCCCAGTACCTCTCTCCTATTTTGCACTACAAGGCATCATCTCTAGGTCATGGGATGCTAATCTGACCCATTGTTCGACCATGTAAGCAAACGCCCAACCTTCGTCCGAAATACCTCATGTCTCAAGTCAAGGGCGACAACTTCCAGATTTGCTACCGGAGAACCCCATCGACATTGTCCGTTTCTGCCCCTCTAGCCAAAAAAAAAGGGGGGGGAAAGGACAGAAAAGAAAGAGAAAAAAAAGGTGACAGCCAGCTTTGTCACGCGCACGAAAATGAACAACAGGAGAAGAAAAAAAAAGGAGGAGGAATTAAGTAGAAAAGGCTTAATAGGTAAATGGTTGGTGTGTGTTTGTTGTGTAACAATACTATCGATCGCGGCATTCGAGGTTGCTTGCCCCGATGCTAGAACCAACACACGGTTCGGACGCGCATCCAGACACAATATCGAATAGGAGAGGAAAAGGTGAAAAAGAAAATCGGAAGACGTACGCTAACGTCTGTAGACCGTGGCCATTACTCATGGTCTGCGTCAGATGTAAAGCCCAGCGTGAAACGAAATAAGGAAAAGAAAATGTAGAAAAAAAGAAGAAAAAGAGAAAAAAAGACATCCCTCACTGCATCCCGAATCTTTGACATGTAGAACACATCAACGCCTTGATCAAATTGGCATCCATCACCAAAGAGACCCGATGCTTTTTGGGCCACGAAACATTCTACTCGTATCTCTTTTTTGGTGTGTTATTATTATCGGAGGGGACGTTTGGCATCTCTTACACCTGTCCGAATGACATCTTGTAAATCCCAACGAGGAGGTTCGATGGGCACCCCATTGGCCTTCCTCCACTCTACCTCTTTTCCGGGAGCAACATCAACGGTAGGCGGTAAAGGCTTTAGTCCGCCAGCCACGCCCGTCGAGAACCTGATCTGCAAGATGTCTGCCACTTCGTCGCATGCTGCCAATAGTCGATCCAGATCGTCCTTGTTGTGAGCCGAGGAGACACAGAAGCGAGCACGGGAGCTAATCAGAGGCGTGGCGGGATAGCCAACCACAACGACCGAGATATTGCGCTTCAGCATCTCTCGACTGAAGGCAGGCATTTTTCCAGGATTGTACAAGGTGACAGGGATGATAGGGGAGTCATCGTGCCCGTATACGATCATTCCAAGACGCTTGAGGCCGAGACGAAGATAGCGAGAGTTGAAAGCAATACGCTGCAGACGCTCCTCACCCTGACCGGGACAAAGCTCGCCGGTGATGACCTTCAAAGACGCAAGAATCTGCATGAGCACAGAAGGGGCTGGAGACTCGCCGTACATAGTCGAGGCGTTTGTGCTGCGCAACTTGTCGATGATGTGCTTCTCTGCAGCAACGTAGCCTCCATTGGCACCAAACGACTTTGTCAATGTGCCCATCAAAATGTCCACTCGCGCAGGATCAATGCCAAAGTAATCGCATACACCGCGGCCGCGGGGTCCCAGAGCACCAACAGAATGCGCCTCATCAACAAAGAGATAGAACTTGTACTTGTCCTTAAGCGCAAGAACGCCGGGCAAATCACACATTGTGCCTTCCATAGAATACAGACCCTCAACGACGACCAAGATCTTTTTCCAAGGGCGATGAGTACGCGGCTGCCCTTGAGAGATGCTTTCACGAAGAACACGTTCCAGGTCATTCATGTTGTTGTGCTTGAAAGACTGAATCACAGCACCAGAAAGTCGGGCTCCGATACGGATAGACGCATGGTTCAGTTCATCCGATATGATGAGACATCCCTTGGAGACGAGCGCGGGGAATGAGCTGGCATTAGTAACATAGCCCATAGAAAAGACCATGGCCTCGGGCTTGCCAACAAAAGCAGCAATCTCCTTCTCGACCTCCAGTGCCAAGTCGTTGGTGCCGACGTCGCCCCGCGGGCTGGCCGTGGCAACACCATATCGCTTAACGCATTCTTCGACGGCGTCCGCACAGGGGCCCTCGGATTGGGCAAATCCCAAGTAATTGTAGGAGCTCATGTTGAGGGTTTCTGTATAGGTGCCAGTGAAACGATAAGTGCGGTTGTTGTCATCTGACTTGCGATCCATCAGAGTAATGAATCGACCAGGGACACCGACCGTGGGACGGGCGAAGCAGTCATCCAGTCGCATCTTCAACCGTCGGGTATAGAAGCTATCGAAATCATCATTGAGGGGAGCATAGCCATTTTGAACTTTGAGGGACCGGTAGTGCTTCTGATTTCCAAATCTCTTGCCGAAAAAATCACAAATGTGGCCCACGAGAATAAGCAAAAGGTAGCTGATGTAGGTAGTGAACAAGAAGTAGTAAGGAGGCTCATCCTCAATCGGAGGTTCCAAAGGCACACCGTGTGATTTGCTGACGTAGAGATGGCTTGGGTGGCAGAGAGGACCAAATTGGGCTTCGGCCTTTCGCTTCTTGTCCATTTCTTCTCCAGACTTGGGTCGGAAAAGTGTCGTCGTGGACGGGTCAGAACTGTTGTGATCACCGGCAACAGCGGTAGACAATGAAATCATAGGAAGAGAAGTAGAGGGAGGTGAGATGCCGACCGGTGACCCGTTGGCTAGCATCTGCTGCTGTTGGGTCACAGTCGACTGGCTTTGCTGCTGTTGCATAGCGAGCAGCGCCTGCTGTGCAGACGTAGGATCCTTTGACTTGGGGGTGGACGAGAAGAATTGACTGAGGCGGTTTGCTTTGGAATATGAAAAACGTCTTTCGCCCGTCTTTTCAGAAATCGACATGGCGGAGGAGGACGAGAAGGGATTGGAGAGTTTGCGGGGCATTTCTCCTTCTGGTCGAGCGCGACTTTATTGCGAGAGAAGCGACTGGAAGACAGGAGAGACCCAGAACACGCAAGGACTTGCTCGTTGATAATGGTTGACTGCTCACTTAGCCGAATCCTGGAAAAGGAAAGAAAGGTCAGTAGTCGGAACGGGATGGTCCAAAAAATAAATGCATCGGACAACTGTAGCAAAAAGAATTCCGTCGTGATGCTGTGATGTGAGGTAGGCACGCAATGAACAGCAATTCGAGGCTCTTCGATGTCGCAACGTCCAAAATTCAGTCAACCAAGATGACGAAAAGAATTATGCCCCAATGCCAATCAGGACCCGTCCCGGGTTATAGGGATGAAAGCGCAACTAGCGCTTTTTGCTGTACATGCAAGATCCAAATGGTGCGTCTGGTGGCAGAGGGCGGACTGGAGCGGACTGAGGCGGGCTCGAAGAGTCGAGGCGATGCGGGAAAGCCAGGAGTTTAAGGGGTCAATTTTGAGGGACAGGCCAATTGACTGACAAGAAAGACCGGGCGGCTTTAAGGATTCGAGAGGGCGCTGAAACCTTTCGCAGCGAGGCAAGAGGGGGTCGTGAGGGAAAATGATATGAATGATACTCACCATGTGCGAGGCAACGTGCAGTCTGGTTGGGACGATTTGGCAGGAAGGACAAAGTGGGAAACGGGTCGAAGCCAAAGACACGCGATAATATGTACTTACTTAAGTAATATGAAGGCCCAGCGGCTCAGGAGGCGCCTGCTTCTTATTTGACCAAGACGATGAGTGGACGCTTGGAGTGGATGCTGGAGGAGTGGAGCCATGATAAAGTGGATGTCGAAGTGGATTCTACACGCACGCACAAGAGGTCACGCACTTTGTGATGCGCGCGGCCTGGGAAAAGAGGATTTTTTTTTTTTTTTGGAGGGGGCGCTCCTCTTTTTTTTCCTTTTAGTTTCTGCTTTTCCCCCTTTCGATCGTCCCAGGCTCTTTCTAGACGGACGCTGCATCAAGATAAGAACTCGTCTCCCGCCAAGAGTCGTAGGCATTTATCTGGTGGAGCGATGGACATTTGCCATGCAGGCACCTAACCTCCACTTCAAAGGCTTGTGCCATGTTGGCATAATAAGCCCCCTCGTCCTCGTGCTCGTCGCCCCAAGAAGCCCGTTTGCACCACCCGATCTGGAAGACGTCATCAGTCCAGTCGTGCAAAAGTAAGTGGCGGCGTGCAGATTCCGGCTGAGCCGCGTCGGCGGCGGTGTGAACAACGGAGCGCCAGAGAGAGTTAGTTACGGTGTCGTGTCTCTCCCGAGTCTCCGATCAATCTCATACCCAAGTCAACCGCGCCCGGCGCGCCATCCCCCTACCAGACATGTCTTCTTTGTTGCGCATCCCGCGCGATTTGATCTCTCGGGTCGACTGATCGTGCCGAGTTAAATTAAGCATGAAGCATGAAGCAGGAGGTCCATTCGCCTCATTCGCCAACAAAGCGTCAGCGGGGCCGCCTCTTGTGATTGTGGTCTTATCCAATTCCGGTTGCCCATAATAAATCTGAGTCCATCGGACCTGGGAGTGGAGAGAGGGCAAGCAGGCAGCCACCACGAGACAAAGAAGGAATCGATCGATTTTTAATTTTACCTGTCAACTGCCATGCCATCGCTGTTGTATCGGGGCATCCAGACTCCAGACTCCAGACTCCAAACATGCAACATTCCAACCGAGTCGCCGGTCCGCGGACTAGACGGTTCTGGAAGGTAAGCCGTAGCTGACCCGACCCAGATGGTGCGTGTTATTTGCACGTCGGAGACGCTCAGATCAGATCCTTTTCGACTGGGTAGGACGAAGGAGTTCACAATATCCAAGTATACACGTACCAGATGTCAATCACATGAATAGACAGCTATCGAATACCAAAACCGCAATGAAGAGTCAGGATATCGTCTGGTTGCGAGGGGCGCCACGGGCCTTGAAACTCCAGTCTCCTGCAGCCCGGCTTGCAGCTCCAGTCTCTTGCAGCTCCAGTCTCTTGCAGCTCGCTTGCAGCTTTTGGTCGTTCCGAGCCCCTCCCCCGCCATTCAATCCAACCCAGTGACAGGAAACCCCTGTGAGTCCAGCCGTGACATCAACCATTGACCAGAGTTGCCGGACACACTACGATATACACGTTTGTTGAACAGACCATCTTGACCAACACCACAATCCCTTGCGTCGTGTTGCGTCCTCTTCTCCTTTTCCTCGCGCCTTCCGAGTTCCTCCGCCGACTTCTCCCCGGATTCTCGCGCGACTGACGATTCAGGCGTTTGAATCCATCCAGAAACCCAGAGAGCCAAGATGGTCGACCACGTCAATGGACCACTCTCTGGCTCGGACGAACTCTGGAGGCATGCCGCTCCTGCTTCCACGCCCATGTGGCAGTTCATTCAGCAGGTCAACAAGAAGCACGGGTTGAGTATCGCGGGCTACCCCAGCCTCTATAAATGGTCCGTTGACCATGTGTCTGCGTTCTGGGAGGACGTCTGGGACTTTGTCGGCATCGTCTCATCCGAGAAGGCAGATAGGGTATGTTGCTTTGCTATCTCTTTTGCCCGATACCACCACACTTTCCCCCCTTGATTCATCGAATGATTGAATGACTCCATCTGGGCAGCGAGAACTGACTCCTTGCAAATAATCAGGCTCTTCCTCAAAATTGTCCCATGTATCCACGGCCTGATTTCTTCCCGTCCAGTCGGCTCAACTTTGCCGAGAATCTCCTCTTCCCTTCAACCTCGACGACAATTGATTCATCGACCACGGCTATTATCACGACTACGGAATTCCCTGGAGATACGAGGGAAACGTCATGGGCCGAGCTGCGGGATGCTACGCGCCGTTGTGCCAACGCCTTGCGCGCCTTGGGCTTGAAACCTCACGATGTCGTGGCCGGGTACGTGTCCAACCATGTGGAAGCCCTGGTGGCCATGTTGGCCGCCGCATCGATTGGTGCCATCTGGACCGGTATTAGTCCCGACAGTGGTGTGTCGGCGGTACTCGATCGTTTAAGCCAGATTGCCCCGAAAGTGCTTTTCGCAGACAACGGCACCGTGTACAATGGAAAGGAGTGGCCCAGTACCTCCAAAACCAATGAGATCGTGGCGGAGCTCAAGAAAGCTGGCCTTGAGATTGTCGTCGCCATCCACATTATCAGAGCCGACCTGGGACTCGCAGATTTCAAGGCACACGGGGTGGATGCCGTCGCCTATGATGACTTCTTGGCCAATGCATCGGACCATTGCCTCACGTTTGAACAGCTTCCTCCGTCACACCCTCTGTACGTCTTGTACTCAAGTGGCACGACGGGCCTGCCCAAAGCCATTGTGCACACAGCCTTGGGGACTTTGCTGCAGCACAAGAAAGAACACATGCTCCACTGCTCATTGACGCCATCCGCTCGCATGCTATACTACACCACCACGTCGTGGATGATGTGGCACTGGAGCATTGGAGCTCTGGCCGTTGGAACCACGCTCGTTTTGTACTCTGGATCTCCCTTCCGGCCCAACTCGTATCTTTCTCTCCCCAAGCTTCTTTCTGACCTGAAAGTCACCCACTTCGGCACATCGGCTGCCTACCTTACGGCTCTTGAGGCCAATAACGTCCACCCCGTCCAAGACCCCAGCCTCGACTTGTCGTCGCTGGAGGCAATCTACTCGACCGCCTCACCTCTCCCTCCATCTACCTTTAAGTTCGTGTACGAGGCCTTTCCTCGGAATGTTAACCTCGCCTCCATCACGGGCGGCACTGACATCATCTCTCTTTTCGGGGCACCTTGTCCATTGCTACCCGTCCGCGTCGGACAGATACAATGTGCCGGTCTCGGCATGGCCATTCGTGTTGTGGACTCTGTCACGGGCGAGGACCTGCCTGCCGGCGAGCAAGGTGATCTAGTTTGCGTCAAGCCATTTCCCTGCCAACCCCTAACATTTTTCGGGCCCGGCGGAGAAAGCAAGTACAAGGCTGCTTATTTCGAGAGATTCGAAAACATCTGCGGCGTAGCTGGACCGGTCTGGCATCATGGAGACTTTGTCAGGATCGCCGATTCCTCCACCGGAAGCTTAGTAATGCTTGGTCGATCCGACGGCGTCTTGAAGCCTTCTGGCGTTCGTTTTGGATCGGCGGAAATTTACAATATTCTCACGCGGTTCTTCCCCGCCGAAGTCGAGGATGCCGTGTGTGTTGGTCGCAGAAGAGAGACTGATACGGACGAGACCGTATGTCTGTTTATCGTAATGATGGCCGGTCAATGCCTGACGGACGATTTGAGAAGCCAGATCAAGGCCAAGATACGCGCCGAACTCAGTCCTCGCCATGTCCCTGCCGTTGTTGAAGAATGTGGCGCGGGTATTCCCAAGACTGGCAATGGCAAGAAGTAGGTCTTTTCTCTTTTCTCTTTTTCTCTTTTTTCTTTTTTCTTTTTTTTTTTTTTGTCTCCTTCTGCAGCTGCGACTTTTACTCCACAACACCCAAGAATAACAGTACTTTCTGTGCAAATCACAACCCCATTCTTCCTTACTCTGCTGATACTGATTGTCGCAGGATCGAAGTGGCTGTCAAGCAAATCCTATCAGGCTTGCATGTCAGGACGAATGCCAGCGTTGCGAATCCCGAATCATTGGAGTGGTTCAAGAGCTGGGCGACTACGCACTGAGCTTGGTGACGATGCATCACGACTGATGAAGAATGAATAACGAGAGAAATATATGCTTATCGGTTGATCTTTACGTGATTTTTTTTTCATCTCAAGAGCGTACTTCTTACATAGCACTCACCTACAAATAAAACCATCAAGCATCATGTGGACTTTTTTGTCCCGAATTCCAGGCTCGCAGGGAGGCTTGGTTCTATAATTCGTATGTCTGGCTCGTGCTTGGTTATTTCTTCAGGGTGACGTACGCGTCACGTAGAGACAGGGTAGATGAAGGGACTCGATCAATGAAGCGTATTTGTGACATTTAGCTACTTGGGTCGCATGATTCGTGTCTGGCCCTTGTATGGGCGCATTCACGCTATTATCTTTGTCACGGGGTCTTCCGAGGAGGGGTATTGAGGTCTAACGGAGTCTTTTATATATACATATATTAAAAAAAAAGAGAGAGAGAGAGAGAGAGAGAGAAGGGGGACAACTCCATGAAAAGGAGGGCAAATAGAGAAGAAAAGAGGGGGAAAACGAAAAGAGAGCGAAACTACGGCGAGGGTGACGAAGAAAGGTTGTAGAGACGGATCAATATGAAAGCATTTTCGAAGAAGGCATAATAAAATATGGGAAACAGTGCCCTTAGAGAGAGAAGGGGGGCAACCCCCATGAAAAGGAGTGCAAATAGAGAAGAAAAGAGAAAAAAAACGAAAAGAGAGCGAAAAGAGAGCGAAACTACGGCTAGGGTGACGAAGAAAGGTTGTAGAGACGGATCAATATGAAAGCATTTTCGAAGAAGGCATAATGATAATATGGGAAACAGTGCCCTTGCTGGGTTCCGGAACGGAAACATCCAAGTACCTACTTGTGCAGACGGGATATTTCACACCTGCCATCGAGACTACCGATAGTCAGTCATCTCTCACAAAAACGGTGTCCGGGGAAAGGGGGGGGGTGGGCTTGCTGAGAGTGACCAACCGGTCGAATTCGATATAGGTGAGATCAAGGAGATGAAGGGAGAATAGTCTAGTGCAAGAACTGACATGCTATTTTCAACTTGTTTTTTTTTTTTTTCTCTTTTCTCTTGTTTTTCTCCCAGGCAACATTTTCTTCATTCATTGAATTTCACTTTTCCGACACTGACGAGGACGGGGACGGAGGCGGGATGCTTGGACAGAGCGGCAGAGTCAGGGGGGCGGCCCCGAACCGACCCAATCCTCCCCTGCCAGCCAGACTTTATCGAGATTTCAGGACGCGCAGAGAGACTCGTGCCTATCGTGTACATGTGTTACATCTAGTAATGGTGCATAATGTATTCGCTATCTAACGATGGATGCTCCTACTACCTAAAATGTATATAGTAGGGATCTCTAGCGGGATGCCTAAGATATAAGGCTAGATATAGGGCACTATACTAATAAGGAAGACCTAAGAAGGTCTATAGTATATAACACTACCTCTATAGCTAAATAACTAGCCTATATAAAGTATATATAATATTTAATTATATAAAAGTATAAAAAAATATATAAAACTAGCCTAAAAAATAAGGCTTAAAGGATATATTAAAAATCTAAAAAATATAGCTTATAGGAGGTTATACTCTAAATATACTAAGAGAGAAAA
>SRPZ01000137.1:0-74780 GCA_018360255.1 Claviceps maximensis
TATATATTTAATTTAATAAAGTAGTTTACTTATCTTAATACTAATATAGAAGTTAGACTAATAACTACTAGTAATAGTTAGCTACTTATAATAAAAGGCATTAGAATAGTAAAAATACCTATAGTAAGGGGCTATCTTAAGCTATTAAATATATAGCTTACCCCTAAAGCTAAAGTTAATATAATTTCCCCTAGCTTTCTTTAGAAAGCTAGAATTATTATTAATAGGTCTTTAGACTATTTAATTATAAAGTCCTCTTATTAGTAAGTGGCTTCTTTCTATTAGGCCTCTAATATAGTAGTCCTAAATTTATATAAGGAAAAGCCTTACTTTAACTTTATAGCATTACCTATAAAGGCTATTATAAAGAATATAGAATATAGCCTTTTATATAAGAGACTTAGGTATGCTAAGAAGGATAGAATTCTCTATATATATAAAGATACTAGTATATTAATTAATCTAGTCTCTTTTTATAATTTTCACTATAAAGCTTATTATTTAGTAAAAGCTAATTAAATAATTTATTATAAGCCTTAAACTAATACTTAATCTTTCCTTTTCTATATTTTTTAGGATTATATTATTTATAAATCTAAAGGGTTTAGTGGAAAGAACTATACTTTATATATAATTAATATATATACTTAGTTTTACTAAGTAATTTTAACTATTAGTTATAAGAATTTATAGAAAGCTATAAAGGCTTAGTAAACTACTATTAAAAATATAAGCAGTGGCTTTACTATTAAGTACTTCTATATTAATAATACTACTAAATTCTTAGGCAAAAAGTTTACTAGTTATTACTATAAGAAAGGCATTATTTTTTATACTAAAGACCCTTATATTCTAGCCTATTAAGGTATTATTAAGAGAGCTAGCAGAACCCTTATAGATATAGCTTATACTTCTATAATTAGTGCTAAGCTTCTTAACCTCTTATAGCTATATACTATAAAGTATGCTATAAAGATTATAAATTTATTACTAGTAAATAGTATTAGTAGTAAATTACTATAATAAGTATTATTTAATAAGATTAGCTTAAATAATAAGGCATTTATTTAAGATCTCTAAACCTAGGGATATATTACCTATATATAAATTCCTAAAGAAAGGTATATATATACTATAAAAATAGCCCCTTAAGCTAAAAAGGGCTGCCTTATAGGCATAGAAGGCCTAAAATATTATCTTTTTAAAGTTTAGCTTCCTAATAAAAATTACATTATAAGAGCTTATAATATTAGATTTTAGAAAGCATTTAATTATATTAATTATAATAAGGAAGATATTAAATTTATTACTAAACTTATTAATCTAGCCTTTATAGAAGAAAGTAGAAAAATTATTACTTTACTAATAAGTAGTGCCTCTAAAGGCATGCCTCTAAATATAAACTAATAGCTAGAGGCTATAACTAACTTAATTAAGTTAGAACCTAATAATAAAAAGGTAGTATTACTACTAGAATTATATTATTTATTTTATTAATTACTTCTAGAGTTAACTACCCCTTTAGGAGAAACCCTAGATACTAGCTTTTCTTATAAGCCTTTAATATAAATATTAAAGAACTTACTAAAATTATATAATTTAGTATAGAAAATTATATCTAGGTTTAAGACTCTTATTATAAAGTCTTTAAAGAATTAAAAATAACTCTTTAACCTAGAACTATAACTATATATACCTAATTAAGTACCTTTTATTAAGAATAAAGAAATGCCTAATACACTAGTATTACTAGCTAAGGCTATTAATAACCCTTTTACTACTAAGAAGTCTTTATAGGTTATAGCCTTAGAAGTTAACTTATTACTTTATAGTAAGCTACTATAATAAGAATTAAATAATATTAAAAAGGAAAAGGTATAGAAAGCTAATTCTAATACTATTACTAATATTCCTAATAATATTAGGCATAGTATATGCCACTTAGTATATACTAAAGTATATATTAATTATATATATATTATAATATATAGGTAAAAAAGAGCTTTTTCTATAGGTTAGCCCTTAAACCTTATAGTTAAATACTATAATAAAGATAAATATAAATCTAATAAGGCTATAAATCCCTTATATTATATAATAATTATTTAAGCTACTAATTTTATAGATATAAAGATCTATATTCTATTAAATTAGTTTAAGGCTAAGGATCTTCTAAATTATTAAATATTTTAGAGACTTACTAAGCTTAAAAAGCTTAAGAAAATATAGTAAAAGAATAGCTAGGTATTAGTCTTTCTACCTAAAAATGCTATAATCTTTAATAGCTATTAGGTTTACACTATTAAATACCTAATTAATAATAAGCCTTATCTAAAGGCTTATTAGGTTATTTATAGTAATTAGTATAATAAAGTCTTTAAGGCTAAAGACCTTTATACTATAGTAGCCTATTTAGTCTCTCTCTATGTATTTTACATAATAGTTACTATTTTTAATCTTAATTAGTAGTAGTATAATACTATTAATGCTTTTTTAAATACTAAGGTATAAACTAAGGTTTTTATACACTAGCCTTATAGTTATAATAATAGTATAAAGAAAGTATACTACCTTAATTAAGCACTTTATAGCCTTCTAATATTACCTCTTTAGTAGCTTAATAATATTATAGCTAAGCTTAAGAAGTATAGCTTTAAGAGACTCTTTAGTAAGTTATATATTTTTACTTATAAAAACTATGTTTTTCTACTTCTTTATATTAATAATATTATTATAGCTACTCTATTTAATACTACTATTACTACTATAATTAACCTACTAGAATTATAATATAAGCTTAAGTAGCTAAGTATAGTTTATATATTCCTTAGTATATAATTTTTATAGAATTATAACTACTAAACTATTTTTCTATATTAAGAGAAGTATATAGAGTCTATTCTTAACTAATTCTAGACCTTAAACCTCTTATTAGTGTATATACTATAGCTACTATAGGCAGAAATTCCTATAAATTAAAAGGACTTTATAACTATTAGAAATATTACTAATTAGCAATATAAAATTAGGTATTTTAATTAGCTCTCTATATATATAAAGCCTAATATTATATTTATAGTAAATAAGCTTAGTATAGTAAATTTAGTGCTAAAGTAAATCTATTAAAATCTTTAGAAGCACCTTTAGTAATACCTTTAGAGAATAAAGAATCTTAGTATTATTCTTAGTAATAAACCCACTATAGGTACTAAAGATAGAATTCTTTATATTTATAGCTATAGTAATGCCTCTTATAGTAATAACCTTATAATAAGGCATTTTACTACTAGTTATATTATTATACTTAATAGTAGTACTATTCTTTAGTCTTTAAAAAGGTAAACTTTTATAGCTTTAAGCACTATAAAGGCTAAATTTATTAATTTAATACCTATAGCTCTTTCTATAGTATAGGTTTTATAACTTATTAAAGACTTTAGCTTTAACTAAAGTTACCTACTATTACTATTTATAAATAGCTAAAACGCTTAGGTAAATATAATTAATAAAAGGTATTATAGCTATACTTACTATATTAATCTATATTATAAATAGATTACTTAGAGAGTTAAGGATAGCCTCTTTTACCTTAAATAAATTAGAACTAATTAGATAATTATAGATAGCTTTATAAAGAGTTTTAAATGCAAAAAGTATATTAACTTTATATAGATATTATAAATAATTCTAAAGTTAGCATTTATTATAAGCCTTAATACCTAATATCCTTTATAGATTATTTAATTAGATATTTTTCTATATATTTTATATATTATTTTCTCTCTTTATAGTATTAATTATAAATATTAGTTATTTTTTTTCTCTTAGTATATTTAGAGTATAACCTCCTATAAGCCGCATTTTTTAGATTTTTAATATATCTTTTAAGCCTTATTTTTTAGGCTAGTTTTGTATATTCTCTTACGCTTTTATATAATTAAATATTATATATACTTTATATAGGCTAGTTATTTAGCTATAAAGGTAGTATTATACACTATAGACCTCCTTAGGTCTTCCTTATTAGTGTAGTGCCCTATATCTAGCCTTATATCTTAGGCATCCCGCCAGAGATCCCCACTATATACATTTTAGGTAGCAGGAGCATCCATCGTTAGATAGCGAATACATTATGCACCATTACTAGATGTAACATTCATCAGCCATGGGTGTTTATCCACGCCCGTTTGCAATGCGACTGTTGTGGCCCAACGTCGCGCCGTCTCTTCCAGCCCAACTGCGTAGTCGAGAGTCGACAGCCGAGACTCTGCTGTGCGGCTGAAGCTCGACGTCATCGCCTGCCAAGGGCACGGCGCCGTGGTCAAGGACATTATCTCTTGCAAGACGATTGTTTCGGGGCGTCCACGACATCGACATAGACGAAAAAAGAGCCCATCATTCTGAGGCTCTCCACGTCATGTTCGCTATCGGGCCAACAGGCAGCCTTGCAAACCATAGCTGGCGAGATGAATGGATCCCGACACACACTGTACGTCACGGTGATTGGTTTGGTGACTTTCCCAAACATGTGTATGTAGGTCTTGTACCAGGTTGGATGTATGAAAAAGTTGTCAATTCTACCGCGCCACCTATTGCTGTCCTCGTGGGATCCGGACACGCATGGACCAGTAGTCGCAAGACAATGCCACCAGAACCCACGCTCCGTATATAGTTGGCACGAGCAGTATCCAGACGGACTAGCAGATGTGGCCGAGGATCAAAATCCTTGGTGGTGTCTTCCTCTTCGATGGGTGACACTCGGGTGAAAAGTGAGGGGTTTTTTTTTGCAGTTTTTTTTTACATCCCAAGACAAAGGACTTGATTTCCGGCAGACGTAACGCATTTGATTACCCTGAGCTCGAGGTCATGTTCCGTGCTGTTGTCGGTAAACGGGGAAACTAACAACAGAAAATCCGTATGTAGGTACAGCCGGGTAGAAGCCTCAGTAAAGAAATGGCGTACTTGAGATAGGAAAGAGGAAGAGAGCTACAAAACAGTGAGAGGGAGGGCACTGCTGCAGTTTACTCAGCGAGGACGTCTCAATCCGGGTTGGAATGTTGCCAGGTGCACAGAAAAAAAAACATGACGAATTCGGGTGCTTGTCTCAGCAAGATGATGGCCTTTCGTGCAGGAGGAAATCTGCAGACGAGGGCCAGCTGGCTTTCAAAATGCTTCATCGTGACGGAGAGCCCTTTGCCCGCCGAATTTATTGCCAAGTTGGCGCAGGGAAAGCGTAGGATTCAGCTGGATAATTCATGAGCCTAGTTCTATCAAGTACTTTGGTAATACTAAGAATGGTATACAAATGTCCTCACTCGCTTATCACTCTCATATAAATCTTGATACATATACTTCTCACAGTATTTGTATATGAGCGGAAGTATCATTCGTGATGAGAAACGATGGCGGAGCAGTGGGGATCGATGCTGATGCATGCTCACGAGACTAGAATTAAGCGTAAATCATCTGATGATGCAGAGACTTCTCAAGCTGGGGGACTTCAGGCTTAGATATCTGGGTACTTGTCAGTCGTTGATCGCCCGGACGATCAGTACACATACATACATGTACATACATATCAGCCTGTACCTTATCCAGCTACAGACATGAAAGTGGAGCCGATCGACGGCTACGAGAAAGCTGGGGTACCTCCGCCCCCGCTGTTAGAGCTGGGAGCTACCATCCTGTTCATCACCATGAAATACTTTGGAAACCACCACCTTGGACCGTCCGTTGTCAAGGTGGCATATTTGACCCATAATCTTGTGCAAATAATATTTCACGATATCTACGCGCGGACGGGTATCGTATTTCTAGTGTAAGCTTTTCTCAAACGGTGTCGACCCGCAACATCCACGACGTCGCGAGAAGCAAGCAAGCATCATAACCTCCGCCGTTCATCATGAATCCTCTTGCCGAACCTGCAGGTGGCGGGTCCAAGACGACGTTTGAAGAACATGCTCGCCCACAAATGATACCGACGGATGCGAGCACCCCGAGAACCTCTAGCCAAGATGCAGCGCCGAAGAAAACGCCGTCGCTGGGCAACATTGACATGTCAGCACGTCGACAGAGCTTCGCCGAGAATCTTCGAAATGCGCCCCAATCCCCACGACATCGAAATCCCTCCTTCACGCAAGCTGCGGTTCAGGAGCTGCTGAACCACCCTCCAACCGGACAACGGTACAATCCTAGATTTGTTGGTCGGGAATGGGGTGAGATCACCATAGGCGAGCTTGTCTCGTCAGAGGATGTGAAATGGATCGATATGGATAGCAGTGTAGAAGAGGCCACCAAGGTGAGTGAACAACAAAATTTGAATGGTAACTTGAGAGTTTCACGACACATGCTTTCAATCCGGGGTCTGACTATCATATTCTACTTCAGATCCTCTTGAAAACCTGTATAAACGTCGTTCTCGTGCGTGACAAGCCCTCGGAATGCGTTCCCACCGCGACCTTTGACTATTCGGATTTAAATGCATACCTGCTGGTCGTTGTCGGTCTTTCCAAACCAGAGCCAGAGCACATTGAACTGTACAATGAAATAATCCTTCAAGCAAGAGAGGGTCGAAGCATTACGCTTCGTCAAATACAGCCTCTCTGTAAACGAGAGTCTTTGGTTGAGGTTCCATCAACGGGTAATTTGTCCCAGGCCATCGAGATCTTGGGCAGCGGCATCCATCGATTGCTTGTCAGGAATTCGCTTGGCGATGTGGTCGGCATTATAAGCCAGCTTCGTGTGGTGGATTTTTTCTGGAACGAAGGCGTCAATTTCCCCACGATTGACCGCTTGTATCCCGTTGCGCTACGGGATTTGGGAATGGACACTCGGAAAATTATTTCTGTCATGTCAGTCACAATCAAGCCTCTCGAAGCCTCTGTCCCCTTTTTTTTCTGTTTTCCTCACTGCTGTAATTACCACATTACTGATCCTAGGCTCGTACAGCTCAGATGAACCGCTTTCGAGTGCCTTGACACTCATGAACGATGAAGGACTGACCAGCATTGCCGTCGTTGACAATGGCCAAAATGTTGTCGGCAACATCTCGACAAAAGACGTTCGCCACCTGACGACGACATCGAGCGCTCCTCTTCTCAGCGACTCTTGCATGCATTTTTTGTCCGTCATCCTCAGCGAACGGGGTGTTGAGAAAGGACGAGATGCATTTCCCGTATTCTACGTTACACCACTGTCCACACTGGCCCACGTCGTCGGCAAACTCACCGCTACACGATCCCACCGCATGTGGATTGTCGAGCCACTATCTCCTTCGCCATCGGTTCCCGTCACTCCAATGATGGGACCCCAATCCCCGGCTGCTGGGTCGGCAGCTCCTGCCGCCTCCATGCCGGGTGCTTGTCTCTCTGGGAAGCTTATCGGTGTTGTATCTCTGACGGATGTACTAAATATATTTGCAAAATTCGCTGGTCTGAACCCGACAGATCCTGGAGAACAGAGAGCAAGACGGAGACGTAGCTCAAGCGGGTCTGTTCGTCCGAGCCTGGACTCTTCAAGGCCCAGTATTGACTTTCGGAGGTAAAAAATGAACAAATAAAAAATTGGGCGAGACAGTTCAGAATATTAGTAATGATAATACACTGGTGGAAAAGTGATTATGTAGTCCATTAAGCACGAATTTAGCATATATTCGCCATTATGATGGCTTTAAATTAGCAGTTCATCTAGAAAATCGTCGAGTCTAATCAATCGAAATCGATGTCCCCATTTCTCCGTCAAATCCGACTTTCGCCAGCGAGAGGAGAGACTCAAATTCCACGACACAACTTCAACGTGCCAGCCCATCCGTAATGCTCGTTCGGCATACGTGAAGAAGCCATCCGAGTACTTGGCGGGCTGGGCATCGCCCGTGGCTAGCACAAGAGTGCCCGGACTCTCAAAGTACTCCATGACTGATTCCGCGATTCGCGTCTGCAGCGTCTCGTCCACCAGGTCTTCCATGAAGCGAGCGACAGTGTGTAAGGCAGCAATTCTGTCAGAGGATCCGCCACTTCGCCTCTTAGTGCTCAGGGAATTCATTGGTCCTTTTGCTTCCGCCACGAGCCTTCTCTCTCTAAGATCAACACGATAGCCCAGTTTTCGGAGTTCTTGAATGAAGCGAGGCTCGTGACGGTCGGGAAGTACAGAGCAGCCCGCATTGAGCGTCAGGGTCCTTCTATTACGGACAAGTATTTCGGTAAGGAATTGAAGATTTAATTGTGGCAACGGGAAGAATCGCGAATGCTCTCCGAGGGAATATTTCTGTCGCAAAGCGTGCTGGAAGCTGATATTGATGTTGGACATGTCTAAAAAGATGTGGATTCCATTAAGAGCTACAGAGTGATTATAGGACTCTGTGCTTATATCTCCTGCTCTGAGTGGCACCAGCCGTACTGACAATGCCTCGTGTTTCTGATCCAACGAAAGTTTATTGCCGAGAATGGGGACAGTTCGGCCCCGATCGGCCACTCTATAAGACAGTATTTCGGTGTTGGCCTTTGTTTGGGACGCTTCGTCACGTATTATATCGACAGAATCCCACTCCGACTCTGAAGATTGATTCGGGGTATAAGCGACGTGTTTGAGCGGAGCTTCTCTCAAAACATGATTCGCATCTGCACAATCGCTCAATGGCGGAGTCGGCAGCCGTGAGATTGGGTGAATCGAGCGCAAGGTCGATTCTGTCGCTTGTCGAACGTGTAGGTCACTCCCTTTTAGCTGGGCATCAGGTTGTTCTTTAGCCTGTGCATGTGCTTTGGCAGCCACCAACGTTTGAGAGATTTGCGAGAGTTCAGTTCTGCTCGGGAAGGCATTAAGATGCGACTTGGAGGAATGTTTCGAAATCTCCCGACGCACTTTTTCAAAGTCTCCCAGCCTGATATTAATATCAAATCCTGGTTCCGAGATGTTAATTTGTTGATCAAAGCATTTGCGATTCGCGTCATGAGACGACGCATTAACGTTGCCCTGTTGAATGGAGCAACTGGCTGGATCGTCGCGATACAATTTTCGAAAGTCGCCTAGCTTCGGCCATGAATCTGAGGCAGGGGGCTGGATATTTTTCATCGTTTTGCTGCGGTCTTTCCAAGTATCTTAAGAATTGGTCTTGGTCGCAGCAGCATCACATGGGAGAATCTTCAAGCCTTCTCTCAACGATACCTGTATAGTCGAGGTTCGGATCAATTCACGTATTTCATTGAAAGCCCAGAAAATGGTTTCCAGCAATACTCAGAAAGTAATAACTGAGCGATTTTTGCGCATGCCGAATTTCCTCGGTGATGCTGAGCGGTCGATCGTTGTACCACAGATTTATGAGAGGATTTTGGTAATAATGTGGCTCACGGGCATTCGATTGTATCAAGTTTCGAAAATGTTTCGACAAGAGGCTGAAAGGAGAGAGGAGAAAGACAGAATGAAGGGAAAGCGCGGCTCAAAGGTACGTCGTAGAAGCAGTGAAATTCATGAGGGAAATAGCGAGATTACGGCTCATCATTGCTAAGAATAAAGCCAACTGTCCGTCATGATAGAAATTAGAGGCTCGATGTGACTGCTGTTTAACAATGGGACTTTCATGACTCGGCAAGCGTGACAGACGCAGGTTGAAATTCGCTGCTAACGCATCAAGAAAGCGTACTAAATAGCGATCTGAGCGACTTTTCCATCCAAAGAGGCGAACCAGAACAACGAGACACTACACGGTGGCGATGACTGAGCAGCATGATGAGGTCATGGTGGGGCCATGTGGGAAGAAACATTGCTTACGTACACACATGCTCTCCTTTGTAGGCGTCGAACGTTTTCGTGGAATGAAATGCCGCGGCAGGCATTCAATCTCCAATCATTCCATAACGTCAAATTTCTGCAACTTACTCCACGGCCTATCGTTTCGGCAATGGCGAAAATTACAGTCCTTCAAATAAACACGACATGGACAACAGGAATCAAGAAACCGCTTTCACGAAGCACCCAACCTCTCCGCCTATGTTGCGAGGGCTGAGTTGGTAATAGCACATGCATGTCCTTCTACTCCGCCGATGGTTCGAGGTCACAACTTTTTTTTATTTTGTTTTTATTTGGACCATCTTATTGATCACAGGAAGAAACCGCCCCCTCAATGCCCCAGTACTGATCAGCATTGAACGTCGCCATGTCTGCCTTTTTCCACAAGTCATTGAAAGCAGAGAACAAGAAAATGCTTTCCGGATTGCTGCCAAACTGCTGCTTGATAGAATGCAAAGCCAGTCTTTGGTTTTCCATGCTTGGAACCGCCCTTCCGTTTGACGCACCCTTTGTTGGCCAGCCGGTTTCGGTCACGACAATCTTCTTTTTAGGGTCAGACATGACGGATTTGATGTTGGACATGGTGTTTTGTAGCCACCTGCCCGATTCCGATGGTATGATGGTGCTGTCGAAGAAGGCATGGGCATTGACAGCGCAGTAGTCGGACTCGTTGCAAAGCTCAGGATGGGCGAGGACAGCGGTGAACGTATCGACGGTAACCACTGGCCCTTTGTAGCCTGCTGCGCGAAGGATTGACCGAGCACTACTCACGGCGCGTATGATGTCCTGAGGCGATACTTGGCCATTGTTTACCAGCTCGTTTCCGACGCTAATTGTATGGACCATATCCCAATCGCCTCTTATCCCCGCGATGATCTTGGCGGCTTCATCTGGCACAGAGGACGGATTCCAAATGCCCAGAAAGAGCCTCATGCCGTGCGCCTTCGCAGCCGAATGGACCATAGAGACTTGGTTGCAATCGGTTCCATAGACACGGATCACGGAGTATGATGCTGCCATTCTTTTGAAGTCGTCGTCTACGTGTTGTTGGGTTTTGCATCCTTGGTCGGCACGATATGGCGTGTAAGACACTCCGAACCGCTCCGATGTGTGCGAGTTGTCCCCAGGATCAGTATAGGGCGCTCCCGTGTTTTTTGGCACTTGTGACACAGCTGCTTTGGATGCTGTGACCGGTGTAGGCACTTGCCCGCCTCCATACGTGACTGGCGATCCATTATTGTCGGGTATGACAAGTGTCTTCGTGCAGGTAGGTTGCGCGTGACTGATTGAAGTCTCATTTGGCTGGGCATAGGGAGCCAAGCTAGTCGGTAATAACAGGACATTTTCCGTGGCAGTCCCAACTGGCTCCCCTGCTTCATTCACCCACTCAATCACTTCTCGCACACGTGTCGCCGAGACAACTTCCCCGTCGTAAACGATTATATCGAGGCCATGGGGGATATTTTGACTATTTTGAACGTGTCGTCGAAGTCGAGAATTTCCTAAAGCCAGAATATTAGTCAAATCAAGGCAAGAAGTAATGCGGTACGTTTTGTGCTCTGACCAGCTGGTTGTCCAGCGCTCAATCGCGCCAGCACAAGAGAGCAACAAAGCCAGGATTTCAATGACATTGTCTGGGTTTTTCTTGCTCTCCCAGGTCCAAAGGTTTTCTTTCCCGGCGTCTCGTTGATGACAATGAGTTTAAAAAGAAGTGACTTGTAAGACAGAATAAAATAAAAATAGAGATAAAGAAAGCGATGGTAATGAGTGACTCGAAGATGAAGAAACAACACCTCAGAAGGTTTTGAAAAAAAGCTACGTGGTATCTTACCACGAAGGAAAAATAAATAAATAAATGTTAATATGATTGAAAACGACTGAAATAAAGGAATCACGCCCGGCGGATTCTGAGGTTTGGATGTGTAAAGGAAAGTTGTGATATCACGAGGTTAAGCCTGCTTTGACTTGCATGCTTGCCCCCGTGCTATTTAAACAGGTGGCCGACAGGCGAGAAAATAAATAAACATAAAAACGCCCTCCTCCGCTCCCTCTCCCGAAAAAAAAAGGGCCAAGAAAAAAAAAGAGATAAAGAAATAAAGAAAACAAGCCCTCCTTGGCCACACTGTTGCGGGGTTCCCAGCGTTCTCATTTTGAGCCATTCAGTCCATCAAACGCCACAATTCTTGGAATTCTTCTTCTTCTTTTTTTTTGCGCCCTCGGAAACGATATTGTAGTACACGGGTGAGCAATAAACAAAAGCTACCGTCAGGAATGTAACATCGCTGCTGCGTGAGACATATGAGACTAGAACGTCGAATTCATGACCGTGGTGGGGTAACAAGTTTACTACGAAACAAAAACCAAACGAACAAAAAAAAGGAGGGGGGGGGGGAGCCATTATCACCCGCCCTTGCCTGCCTCAATCCAATAAACTGTCCCGTCAATCGGGGAAAAGCTGCGCCTATGGCCGGAATGCTGGAGGAGCGACCCCTTGATATCGATTGGCCACATGATCCGGATGTTTGACAAATAATGATCACTTGGTCGTTGATGGATGCTTCGCAGTGCGCACAATGCCGGATCAGGCTCGACTCGCGACAGAAACTAACATTGAACTCTTTCAGCGGCATGCTAGGGCAGGCGCAGACGCAAAAGAAAAGGAGCTCCGTTGAAACGCGGAGGAAGTAGAATCGAATCGAGTAAAGCTATTATAAAATTATATGATACAAATGTAGATGCTAATGTACACGTTGAGAAGTGCAGGTTGGTTCTAGTCCGCTTGCAAGGGCGAATTTGTCCTAATATCCACAAATTGTCAATCGACCACATGTTTGTTTTTGCAGCCAATGCTCTAATAGTATATTGAGAGTCCTCTAGAAAGCTCTTTGAAGCAGCCCCTGTATTACGAATTAGTATATTCAGGGCTGTCGCACCTGGTGTAGTTTTGTCTTTCAAAGATGAATGTTCTTGACAGACGAAAAACTAAATTAAATTAGAAGGACTAATCCTGATTCTTGTACGTCGACCAAGTTGAGACAGTTTAGCACGGTCGACGCAGTAGACATGTTTTCAAACAAAGAACCTGGCAACACCAGTTTGTTTACCCCATCTTGCTGCCAGTTTTGCGAGTCATGACCTTTGTGATGGCATGTCTTATGACGGTGCCGGCTTTCTCAATGTCCTTTTTGGGCAGGGCAGATGTTATGCACACCTTGAGTGCTGGCTGGGCAACCCATTTGCTGTCTCGCGCTGCGATCGTGTGAGCATATGGCCTCGTCTTGAGTTTCGCGATAAGAACGTTGTTAACCAGGCACTGTTTCACATTAGTTTACAAGTGTACAACGGCTTGTCGGCTGCCACATCAAGATGAATTGATATATGAGAACAAGTCTTACCTCCTCGACGCAGTCCAGCAGTATGCGCTCCTGATCGTCAAGCCCAAGCTTCTTCATCGCAACGACCTCCGGCTTCAGCACAAGTAACATGATAGGATTTTCCGGAGCACTGGTACATATAACCCAGTCGCTGCGGGGATCAAGCTGCGATCTCATGGCTTTGATGTTTTCTCGACACTGGATAAGGATATCCGGATTTGACTGGAGGAGATGGACCGTTTCACTTGCTGCCATGGCCAACATGGCTGGAAGGGCAGCTGAGTAGGTATACGCGGATGATGTAATGCGCTGGTGCTCAACCACGTCCTTCGCGCCAGCACAGAAGCCACCACCAGCACAAAGTGGACCTGAGAGGGAGCCTACTATCATATCGACTTGTTGAGGATCAACATTCTGGGATTCGGTAAGCCCACGGCCAGTTCGCCCAAGCACTCCAAAGGACCAGGTTTCATCCAAAATGATGCGAAATTTGTATTTTTCCTTGAGCTCCACGAGTCTTGGAAGGTCCGTGATATCCCCGCATGTTTCAAAGAGACCCTCTGTGACGACGAATCGTCGAGTGAGTTTTTTTGCTTTATTCTGCTCCACTGCGACAGACTTCATGACTCTCTCCAAATCGTCCATGTCACCATGCTTGAACCATTTGATATTGCTTCGAGAGGCTTGAAGACCTTTTCGAATCGAGTAGTTGGCGGCTTCGTCCGCGATGATCACATCGCCTCGCTTACAAAAAGCGGGTATCACACTGGTTATGGTAGAAAAGGCCTGCGTATACACAATGCAAGCTTCGCTCCCAAGAAAATCAGCTATATCGGCTTCAGCCTTCACATGAACATCCTGGGTGCCGTAGAATTGTGGAGGACCACATGGGCCAACGCCATAAGTCCGAAGCGTTTGAATAGCCTTCTCCTTGATCTGTTCGTTGGCGTTGAAGTTGTAAAAATTATACGACGCGAGATTCGTCACGGTCCGGCCGGTTGACAGTTTTACTTTGGGTCCTGTGGGCCTGTTTCCATTCTCGCAGATTAGCATCATCCCATGAGAAAGCGCTTGATGCATGATATTGACGTCGATGGAGAAACTATGAAGTCCAGTCCAATTTTGAATGTTTTTTGACTCATCATGTATGTAGTACGTACCCGATAATGACCGGAAGTTTCTCGCTTTCTGCTTCTTCAAGGGCAGTTTTCTCAGAAACGAGTGATTCCGGAACCCATTCATCAACCAACTCATCAATTTCCTGGGTATAAATTCCAAAATCAGCTAAAGGAGTCATGACTTGCAAAACGCAATCATCCACGAAGCCCTTGTGGCTTCGGAACGAACGTCAGGAACGGGACAGTACAGACATCTTCCCTTAGCTTGACAAAATTCTGCTTATGGGTGGAGTATGATGGCGATAATAGGTAACGTATGAAAAAAAGGATCAATATGAGTTCAATGGCGGATCGCACAGGGTCGTTTTGGTAGCTCGAGCGAATATATCTTAGAAGCACTGCTGAACCAGGGACTTTTTGGAATGCTGATGTGGCTTGCTGCAGCCCGTGGCTGAGCTTTGTTTGGAACGATTCGATGTCCATGGGTGATGGCGGCGTCGTGTCGTGAATTTGACGGTGCTCTTGGGACCTATGGCAGCATGAGGCGTAGTTGGAAACGGCTCGAACGTGTCGTGAGGTTGCAAAAGTTTCTGATCGCAATGCGACGACAAGAAAAGAAGTACTGGTTCACTTGCCGCTGCTCAGGATGCGTCCATTACACCCGACCCCTTGTTGATTTTGTTTTACAAACATTGCTGCCACATGAGACCCACTCCTTGGGATTAGCTTTCACGTGACTATACAGTCTGCGCGCGGCTAGTACTTATTGCACGAGGAAAATGATGAGCATCCTCCCTGCAGGTTTAGTTAGGTACGTTATTATTGGGGAAAAAAGTCCCTTGAAATTTGACGAAGTTCGCAATGTAATCTATCAATACTGTCAAGTTTCCTACTCCACTGAAGCTCATGATAAATGACAAGCCAAACTCATATTAACTCCATAGAACACTAAGTCTACTTCGTAGTTTTGGCGATGAACTATAGTGTGTGAGCATATCTTATTAATGTGATACAACAACGTTTGTTGCGAGGACTTTTGACAAACATAACATGCCTTAGAAGGAATCAATGATGTAAAGCTACATATAAACAGATGTATATTAGATTGACAGAACAAACACTTCAGGTGTCCTTCAACAGACGGACGTGAGGGAAATGAGATGAAACACAATGTCCTGGCAACACACAGCCTCCATGAAAACTTGACGCAACGTAAAACACCCTTAAATCTGATTTTAAAATACATATGCATGCCCTCGGATGACTTTCAAAAAACAATGCCTCACGAATCTGAGGGCTTCTCCTTGCTTATTCCCATACCATACAATTTCGATGCTTGATTAATGGCCTGCCATTTTATCGCAACAGACATTTTAATCAAGTTCAAATGACCTAAGACGACGCAGATGCTGATGTGGGACCGAAACCAGATGGATAAGTATAGGTGGCGGCACCAGTTCCCGTTTCGCTGCTGGCTTGCGTGTCGTCATGGTTCAAGAAGTTCGGCTGCATTAATGGCCCAATTGTACCCTTCAGATTGACCGTGTCATAGAATTTTTTGAGATTCGCTTCCTTGAGCACCTTCTTCAAGGCGACAGGACCGGCGATCAGTGCAACGAAGACTATGAACAAGAGAAAGTAAAGAACAGCGTATCGAACAACACGTCTGCGTCGTAGCTTCGATTGCTTCATTGAGTAGATAGGAGGCCGAATTTGCTGACTATAATGTTGTTAGCGAATGTCTAGATATCAAGTTTACGAGTCCACATACCTGGGTTTGAGCCAGAACAACATCGTGGAATGAAGTTTGTCAACCTGTGGAACGATAACAACGGGCAACATCATGAACAGAAGCCAGTGGCCAAGGATAAAGTCCGCGCCAAACATGCTAAGCTCAGTGATTTTGCACAAGAATTCACGTCCAGGTTGTGACAGTGTGTGCCAACCCATTGAGTACCATTTACCAGTCCAGAATGCGATGTTAGATTGATCAGTCTTCATCTCGCGCGTGAGTGCCACCGAAACGATCAATTTGAAGATGAAGCGCTGAATTGAGATGACGGCGATCATGCCGGACAACGCACGAGCGAAGTTCAGCCCTTCCAAAAAGAACATGCCTTCAAATGAAATCAACATGAAGATCGCGGCGAAGGCATGAGCTATGGCGGCCAAAACGCTGCCAAATTTCTTGCAGCACATGCTGAGCACTGGACCCATACAACAGGCCATACCAAACATGGCAGCAAGTACACCAGCATTGACACCGATTGGTGCGAGGGCTATCACAAGTACTCGGACCAAGGCTGATGTTGGCGCTACGTACTTCGCGTTATCTGGATTGTTTTCCTTGTTCACGCCAGTCTGGGCGTTGATAAACAGGTATGGTACAAGTGTCCAGACAACTTGCAAGAATGGCGATAATATTTCGGAGAAGAAGATGTTAGCAATAGCAGCTCGCGGAACGTCAGCAGACATCTTCGCAGAAGCATCTCCAAGTGCCTTTCGCTTGTATCCCGTAGTTCTTGTTCGGGAAAGGCGGCAGAAGGCAATCCAGGACTGTCCGTGACTTCTTGAGTTACCCCGGGATAACCATCGCAGAAAGTCCCGATAGTCAATGAAGAAATCGTTCCATGCAAATTGATGCGGGTTGTAGAGGAAGGGAGAAATCGTGAGGCCCAAAAGGGTAATCCAGAAGTAGGTCAGGGCGGCTTGCCAAGCTGTCACGGTAGCAAAGAGGAGTATTATCAACAACCGCGCACCGAAGTAAATCGAAGGGCCTGCAAATCGTGAGTACAAGACACCGAATGGAATACGGGCTGTGGCAAAACCACGTCCAGTACCGATATAACGAGCGCCTCCAAAAGAAAGATCCTGCTGCACAGAGTTCGCGTAAATCTGGCAAACAAACACTTCGAAGAATAGAGACAGCGAGAAGAATTGTTTCAAGAATCGCACGAGGGCGCGCCAGACGCCCCTCTCCGTAAGTTCCTGGACAAGCAGAGGTACAAATGACAGGAAAAAGACGAAGAAGATGGAGAAGATACTGCGTTGCACCCATTGCATGACCGCATCAGTATTTGCGCAACCCGTGGGATAGAGAGGATCGGTTGGAGGTTTGTCCGGATTGTAATCACATGGTATGGTCTCATGCCTCAAAGCGCCAAAGTTCAACAGACAAAGCATGAAAAACTGCACCGACAACATGATAAACATGTTGTTGACGTGGAAGCCTGGATGGGCATAGTAGAAGGACAAAAACCTGTCGAGTGGCAGCTGTGTACCAAGATAGTAGTATTCGCGGGCAAGCATTTGTTCGCCCATACCAGTTCCAATTTTGGTCGTGAAATTGAGAATCGAGCCAAAACCCAGATCACGGCCCTTGCCACACTGATAATACTCGCAATGCTTGATGCGGCCGCCACGAAGAATGGCAGTCATGCCGGCAAAAATATCTTCGTTCAAGTGCAGACCTTTCTGGGCTTTCGACACGCCGCCACGTGTAGTCATGAAAATTCCGTTTAAAAAATCGGGATGGCCATAATGCAGCTTGCCTCCTATTTGCGCCAATGTTCTAGCGAACAGAGTACCGAACGTTTGTTCCTTGCCTGCAGCAATGTCACCCAAGATACCGATATTCTCGGAGAAAATATATTCTCTTGCGCCAAGAATGGCAACAGGTGTTCGTACTTCATTCTTCACGCCTGGTGTGTATGGAGAAACATTGTCGGTTTTCATCTCTTCGAACTCAGCCAATACGCTACGGATTTTTAGACATTCCTCCAAGTAGTTATCCTGATTGGCGTCAATGAGCTGGATGTACTCTCCTCGATAGAAGATCAGCGAGTGATTCTGATTGTCTGATTTGCCATCGCCCAGGACGGGATTGCCAGAGAGTTGAACCCTAAACTTGGGTCGTCGCATTCCGTTCTCCATGATTTCCGAATGGCCATCAACGAGTGCCGAGTAGAGTCGTGGTTCTTCACCTTCTGCCAGGGGAGGCTCCTCGTCCAGATACGCGATTTGGAGGTCGGGATACGCTCGCAAGAGAAATTCCGCGTTTTCCATTTCCTCTTTGTTGAATTTAGAGTAGCGCTGCATTGAAACAACGATTTTGAATTTTCGACGCGCCATTCGCTCTAGCTCTCGTTCGAGTTTGTCGGAGTTGCCACCAAACATTTGCACGACTTCGGGATTTTCAACTCTGTACAAGAGCTTGATAGCTCTGCTGTAATTCATGAAACCGGAAATGGTACGATACAGGGTTTGGGACCGAAGTGATGCCCAAATTCTTGTACGCAACGTATATTCGGGAGCGGATGACTTGAACCCGATGCAGTAAAAGGGAAGATCATCAATCTTGCTCTTTGCTGTATCCTTCTCATTCTTTTCTGGCTCTCCGTTCATTTGGGCAGTCTCGTCGGCAAGAATCTTGGTGTCTTTGACAAAGCAGTCCCACTCATGTGGATGCAGCTGCTTGAGGTATTCCAGAAGCGTAACTCGAGAATAGGGTTCGTCCTCGCGAATGATTTCTCGAAGGGAAAGCAGAATTCGCTCGCTGTAGTGAGGAATCATGACTGTGAAGGTCGGCATGTTATCGACCGGAAGTGGCTCTGGTATCGGTGTTGATAACGATTGAGCAAAGAACGAAATTCGACGCTCAGCCTCACTCTGGCTAGGAAAGAACTCGGTCTTGAAGGATTGATCTTCTTGCGAGACGAAGAATGTAGGAGCTCGAAGTGTTCTTTTCCCTTCCTGTTCAGAAGGTACTTGGTGATAGAGCAGCTTCTGCACATGATCGATAGCCAGTAGATGCTCACGATACATTGAAATAACGATAGCATTCCAAACTTGCGAGATCAGAACTTTTGGCTTGTACTTAATCTCCATGTCTGTCGTTGCTAGAACCTTGGAGTAAATACGTTTGGGAAGACGAGAGAAAATATTTCTCCATGGTGTCCATATTGAGGAGCCAATGTAGAACGAGCGTGCGATTGAGAAGATGGTGTTGAGAAGAACGTAAAAGAGATATGTATCCAAGAAGAAGAAGATCAAGTCCGTAAAAGCCATTAGAGCCAGCAGAACATAGTTGTGATTTTTGCATAGCATAGTCTTGATAATATGGTCACCTTGACAAGCGGGAGAGAAGATAGAGAGGTATCGAATGACGTCTCGAAACGAAAGAGTCAAATAGACGTACGACTCTCCAAACTTGGCACCAAAGACTGTCAACCACAAACCAAAGGACATTGCCATGTCATTGCCTTTAAGTCGCGGCCAGCTAGCTGTGAACGTTTGACTGGCTACGTACTGACGTGAATTCTTTGTCAAGTAACTGCCGAACAGGCCGCCAAGAGGCATGACTGAGAAGAACAAAAAGGTGATGACAGCAATGATGAAGTTAACGATGCCGATGATATAGTCAATATCGATAGTGCTGCCCTTGAGCCGTGTAGGAAACATGAGTACCTTTACCACGGGTGCGACATTGAGAGCAAAAACGAGGAGCAAAAGAAACAGCCTCTTCGTCAAGTGCTGTGCGCCAGCCCATCGACGTGGCACATACGCCCACTCCGCCAGCGTAGCAAGAACTTGGATTAGCGATGCAATACCGCCGCCAATTGAAACGGCGGCGAGGTGCGTTGATGCTGCTGGCTGCTGATTCAGTTGCTGCTGGTATTTTGGACCGTAGATAATGGAGGGTGCGTTGTGAGAGGTGTAGAACCAAAACATCGTGAGATGAATGATCCAAATTCGGTTGAAGTTGACAAGAAGGTGGAACCAGGATCTCGACTCCTTGTAGGTTTTAAAGAAACACTTTTTCCAGTTCACATCTTTGAGCTTCGCATAGCGCTCAGCCGGAGTAACCTCGACAAGTTTGCTTTTGTCCTGCAACACAATGCGCTCGATACCTTCAGGATACCAGAAAAGTTGATTGCAGTCGTCGTATCCAACAATAGATTTATGATCTCGCTCACGGCGTACGTAGACACCATTAAGAATTTCATAGCCTTGGTCGCGAACATACTGGTAAAGGGGGGTGATGACATTGTTCAAGAACGTGAACTCATCAACTGGCTCAACAAGGGCTTGGCATGCGGGAGAATTCAGATAGTCATCGGCACACTTGAAGATGAAGCATAAACACTCCGGCATGAAGCGTACTTGGTTGCCTTCTCCCCAGCAAAGTAAGTATAGTGCGATCTGTCGAACTCGGTCGTGTTGGGACATGCGATTCATTCTGGTTTTCCAACGGAACTCGGCCGCCTCGAGGCTGTCATCGCCTTCCAAATCTTGAAGTGCCTCAGCTTCATTTGCATTGTCGTCGGCATTCTTCTTCTTCTTCTTGTTCTTAGCCTTTCGTCGTAATCCCTTGGTTTTGCTATTCGCGAAGCCGACAGCATCGTCCAAGTCAAGATGGGCGGCAAAGTACCATTTTCGGTAATTGGCGTTATCTCCCCCAATATAATCGGCATGAAGAGAGAGCAAAGCTTGATTTGGAGTCATACGAGAAGCGCGAGAATCCAAAAGAGTCATGAGATGATCATACATATTTCTCATGCTGTCTCGCTGGAAACCAAACTTGCTTGTCAAATCCAGGAATATATCTTCGATTTCCTCTTTCGATAAGGGAATTTGAGCGTCTGAGGTCCAAGCAGGATAAGGCTCTTTCGAGCGCTGTCCAGCCGGCAGCACATTGCCATAGTCCATGCCATAGTTGGGTGTTGATGCACCCGAGGACCGGTTGCCACCATAGGAGATTTGTGAAGAGGGGGGTCGGTATCCACGCTGGCCGTCACCATAACTGTTTCGCTCATCACCGCGACCATAGTAATCCATTTCGGCAGCGCGAGCCATGTCAGATCTCATTGTAAAGTCACTGAACGTCTCGGAGTCTTCCTCGGAACCCTGGCGTCCACCTTGAGCACCATACCCCTGTTGATAGTCCTGGTCGTAGTAGCCACCTTGACCATTGTATTCGTCCTGATATTGGTCATGACCATCGTAGTAGCCGCCATCCTGGTGGTATGGGTTGTTTGGGTCTGCGTTGTAATATCCACTACAAAGGAGTTAGAAACGGTTTGGTTGGTAGGATATACAGAGACAAAATGGAAGTTGAACCTACGATTCGTCGTAAAACCCTTCTCCACCATGTGCGCCTTGTGGACCAGACGCACCACGGGCGTCGTATCCATTGTCGTAGTATTGATCGTCTTGGTAATAGGAATCAGCGTTGGCATGACCGTCGCCCTGATGGCCGTAGCCATCATCGTAACGGTCGTTGTGACCGCCCTGATAACCCGACATTGTGGCCAACGTGTCACTCTAGCTGACAATTGCCATACGCAATCTCTGTAGAGCCGGTTGAGAGATAAATGCTGGAAGACTTTGATGGACAAACATCCGGAGAGGGCAGTAGAGCGCGGCGAAGACGAGTGCCCAAGTGCACCAAGAACGAGGTGTCGGACTATTATGGCCTCGTCGTAGACTAGCTTCGTTCAGGAATAACGAGTGATGGAAGTCAAATGCCAAAATACAGGTTTTTGAAAAAGAGTGATGAAAGATGAGAGAAAACGCAATTGAAAGAGTGAAAAAAATAAGCGTTTACGATGTCGTGAACGCGTTGAGGCTCCTGTTGCTGCTCCCCTTTTCTGTTCGTTGGAGAAGGAAAGGCGAAAGGCGAGAGGCGAGGGGAGGAAGAGACACACCTGGACGGGACGGGGACGGGACTTGTTGGCAAGGTAGAGAGAGGATGCATGTGGGTAACGATCAGTCCAGTGGCGAGACGGTGGCTGTGACTGAGATTGCCTGAGCATGGGGATCCAATACGAGCTAAAACTCGGAAGGACCAGACCAGACGGGTTGGGTTGGGTTGGGTTGGTTGCAAGGTTTCCACAGGAGGTACCTGCGGTACGGAAACGCCGAAGTACCTCTTGCGAACATGGATCGCACAGGCCTTGGTAAGTCACCGTTTGAAATGCTTACCTCGATACAAAAAAGCACACGGATGCTACCCAGCATCTAGGTATCTGCCAACATGTGGTAGGTGCCTTCTCTCTACCGCCTGTACCTACAGCCAAGGTACCGTGGTGAAAGAAGCGCCTTGCAGGCATTTTCCCGCGGGAAGTACTGCAAGATACATGCATCGCTACAGTCCTACCATGACAAAATCAGTATCGCAGACGTCTCAAGATCTTGGCGGAAAGTGCAAGCGACCATTGGTCAGCCAACTGTTGCACAAACATTCTTGTGTGCTAGCCCCGGTGACTTTGGCAGCCGCCCACCCGCCCCTTTTCCAATGCGCCCCTTGCCCAGAAGCATGCCTGGCCTCTTTTCAATTTTTTCTTGATCCAAGGCAACTCGAGCACTCTACAAGGTACTCATGTCCCCGTAGACACCTAGTGATAGTAAAAATCACTAGGTGTCTCCGATTCGGGTAGGTAGCGAATTGGAGTTTTATAGGTTCCTAGGTGAATGGAGGCTTAAGACGGTCTGGTAGACTGTAGCTGACCCGAGAGGAACCTCAAGACTCCGTGATAACCTTGGGCAGGGGGCTGTAGGACTATGGATGGTATAAACTATGAATGTAATTATTGATTCATATCTTTTTTTTTTGTTTTTTGTTCGACTTGGGCTAATTAAACTACTTTGTACAGTTTGTTGGTTGAATTAATTTACAAATCTACTCATGGGGCACCCTGCTACGGTCGCGCCAGGAGACGTCCCCCACGAAGAAAGACTCCACGTAACTCATGTAGCAGACAAGCCTCCCTATTCCGCAGATGCTATCAAGCGACATGCAGTATCCAGCACGTACCACATCCTGTGGTGCAAGATCGAGTAGAATAATGAAGATTTTGGTTTTGTGTACAGAAAAATGTCTTATTGCACGTGACAATTGCGTGCATACAATCGAATAATGTCTCATAATTCAACGATAAGTATCAATGTCAAACTCAGGGGTTGGACTGTGTAAACTAGGCAGTTGGTCGCTGAACTGCCATCTGGGTTTTAGAGCAAAAAGTGGCTGGAATCTGGTAGAGGCCCATCCACTGCACTGAGGAGTCGCGGTACTGTGAGTTATAATAGTCCCGGCGTACATGTGTAGTATGTGCAGTGAATCCAGGTATTCCCGAATTATTTCGCCATGTAATCTTAGTGTAAAAAGTTTCGGAAATACCTGTAACCCACTTGATCTGCAGTATTTAGCACGTACAGAAAGCGAGAAAAAAGCATTAAGTGTAACTATAACAATGATTCGGGGAGAAAGAATTGTAATTAGATACTGAATTTTTTTTCAGATCCAATTCCATCTGGATATATACATATTTCTATTGAAAATTAAGTCATGAAATCAGTCAAGGGCTCACTTACCGATACGTTCTACACGCTTGTCACTAACACAACCAGGGCCCCTCCTAGACCTCGAAAAAGCGGCTTTTCCAAAAGTTCAGTCTACGTACTCGCCCACTTCCATTTCCCCCTCCCCCACTTTGACTCGCGCACCAAAAGTCAGCTTTTAAGGGAGCAGGATTTGAACTCGATCTTGATTCTTTTTGTCGACAGCGCCTGTCCCTGCGGTTTTGGAACCTCTCTACTCTCCGTCACGAACCGCCATAAACCACGATACGACTTTGGGCAGCACGGCGTTAATACCGCCCAGCCGCCGCAATAATGTCCCTGCTATCCGCTGAGGTGCACGCTGAGCTGACACAGCTTCTGCAAGCGCTCCAGTCCGCAGACAATACCACGCGATCTCAGGCCGAGGAACATCTACAGAACAACTGGACCGGCAACCGACCAGAAGTGCTTCTGGTGGGACTTGCTGAGCAAATCCAGAGTGCTGGGGACAATGCCGTACGTCATGCCTAACACCACGTTGCCCTTCACTCAAGTTCGACACGGCTGGTTTGTGGTCAACGTCTGGGCTTAACACTGTAAATTTAGGCTCGATCTTTTGCCGCGGTCATTTTTCGACGAATCGCTTCCAAAACGCGCAAGATAGAAGCAGGGAACAACGTGGACATATTCTACTCGTTAGCCAAGGATCAGGCTATTGTCATCCGTCAAAAATTGCTGGAAACTCTTGCGACTGAGCCCGATCGTACAGTTCGCAACAAGATTAGTGATGCTGTTGCAGAAGTTGCGAGGCAGTATACAGACAATAGTACGTACTCGGAAGCTTAGCAGTCGCCATACCTTGACTTATGTGCTAATACCCTTTATTCCTTGGACAGATGATTCTTGGCCTGAATTGCTTGGCGTTCTCTTCCAGCTCAGTCAAGCACCAGAGGTGGAAAAGCGAGAAAATGCATTTCGAGTTTTCAAGACGACGCCTGGAATCATTGAGAAGCAACATGAAGAAACAGTTCTACAGGCCTTTCACAGGGGCTTTCAGGATGATGCTGTCACGGTATGCCGTTCAAAATCCGCCTTCCGACCGCCTCGCCTTATCCCTCATTTTCATCTCAAAGAAAAATCGTATGCTAATCAACAAAAAGGTCCGTTTAGCGGCCATGGAGGCGTTTGCAGCCTTTTTCAGCACCATCGGCAAAAAGTCACAAGCCAAATACTACTCCCTGATCCCCGATGTTCTCAACATCCTTCCTCCCATCAAAGATTCCCAAGATTCCGACGACTTAAGCAAAGCACTGCTAGCTTTGATCGACTTGGCGGAGACGTCTCCCAAGATGTTCAAGCAGCTTTTTCAAAATCTCGTGCAATTTAGCGTGTCCGTTATTCAAGATAAAGACCTTGATAGCATATGCCGCCAGAATGCGCTCGAGCTCATGGCCACTTTCGCCGATTACGCGCCTTCCATGTGCCGCAAGGATCCATCTTTTACAAATGACATGATAACTCAATGCCTGAGCTTGATGACTGATTTGGGAGAAGACGATGATGATGCTTCTGAATGGTTGGCCTCGGATGATGTGAGACAGCACCACGGGTGACTCCGTCTACCAGATTCATGAATCGGTTTTAGCTAACATGTTCCAATAGCTCGATCAAGATGAAAGCGACCAAAATCACGTAGCTGGTGAGCAGACCATGGACCGCCTAGCAAACAAGCTTGGTGGTCAGACAATTCTAGCCCCAACGTTCAATTGGCTTCCAAGAATGATGAACTCTATGGCTTGGCGAGACAGACATGCCGCCCTCATGGCTATTTCGGCCATCTCTGAAGGGTGTCGTGATCTGATGATCAGCGAATTGAGTCAAGTGCTCGATTTGGTCATACCGGCCCTGCAAGACGCGCATCCTCGCGTTCGTTGGGCCGGATGTAACGCACTAGGCCAAATGAGCACGGATTTTGCGCCGAAGATGCAAACAGATTTTTACGATCGAGTTCTGAAGGCTGTTGTGCCTGTACTCAACTCGCCGGAGGCTCGGGTCAAATCTCATGCAGCAGCCGCCCTCGTCAACTTTTGTGAAGAAGCTGAGAAGTCGATTCTCGAGCCTTACCTTGACGACCTCCTGGCACATCTCTTCCAACTTCTACAAAGTGACAAGCGATACGTCCAAGAACAGGCCTTATCTACTATTGCCACGATCGCCGATGCTGCCCAAGCGGCATTTTCCAAGTACTACGACACGCTTATGCCGCTCCTCGTCAGTGTGCTTCAAAATCAAAGTGAGAAGGATTACCGACTGCTACGGGGTAAAGCTATGGAATGTGCCACTCTCATCGCTTTGGCTGTTGGGCGAGAACGGCTGGGTCAAGATGCGATGACCCTTGTTAACCTCTTGGCCAATATACAGGCCAATATAACGGATGCAGACGATCCACAGGCTCAATATCTGATGCACTGCTGGGGTCGCATGTGCCGTGTAATGGGGTCTGACTTTGTTCCATTCCTGGAAAATGTCATGCCTCCTCTTCTAGAACTAGCTATGGCGAAAGCGGACATACAGCTGCTTGACGATGATGAACAGGCTGAACAAATGAACGGAGAAGATGGCTGGGAGTTTGTTCCCCTCAAAGGAAAGATGATTGGCATTCGAACAAGCACTATGGATGACAAGCATATGGCGATTGAGCTGCTTGTTGTATACGCGCAGGTTCTCGAGGCTGCATTCGCGCCCTTTGTAGCCAATATCATGGAGAAGATTGCTCTGCCAGGTCTCGCCTTCTTCTTCCATGACCCCGTTCGCTATATCTCAGCCAAGCTTGTGCCACAACTCCTCAGCTCATATAAAAAGGCTTACGGATGCCCTTCGAACGAGTTAGCGGGTCTCTGGACAGCCACTGTCGGCAAACTCCTGGAAGTCCTCAGCGCTGAACCGTCCATCGAAACTCTCGCCGAGATGTACCAATGCTTCTACGAATCCGTAGAGGTTGTCGGGACAGATTGCCTCACGGCTGCCCATATGAACGGCTTCATTGACTCTGTTCTTTCCACGATTGAAGACTACCAAAATAGAGTTCTCCAGCGAGCAGAAGATAAGGAAGGAGCGACAGCTGAGGACGTTGAGGATGAGGCCGAAGAGATTGAACGAGAAATCGAGGATGATCAGACTTTATTGTCAGACATGAACAAGGCATTCCATTCCATCTTCAAGAATCATGGCCCGGCTTTCCTTCCAGCGTGGGAAAGGTTAATGTCGACATACGAAGGCTTCCTTACGTCCCCGGATCCCACGCAGAGGCAGTGGGGGCTTTGCATTATCGATGATGTGCTAGAATACTGCGGACCGGACAGTCACCGGTACGCCAATTATATCAGTCAACCTTTGCTTGATGGGTGTCGAGATTCGTCTGCAGCAATACGTCAGGCCGCTGCGTATGGTATCGGGGTGGCAGCTCACCACGGAGGAGCGGCCTGGACACAGTTCTTGGGTGGATCAGTGCCGTATCTGCTTCAGGTAACTCAGGTTCCGGATTCTCGAAGCGACGAAAATGTTTACGCCACAGAAAACGCATGTGCCGCTATTGCCAAAATTTTGCATTATAATGCTGGCAACGTTGGAGATGCTCAAGCCGTGATCGCGCAGTGGGTGGACACGCTTCCCGTCATCAACGACGAAGAAGCAGCTCCATACGCATATGCATACCTGGCTCAATTGATTGACCAGTAAGTTGATGCTGAAGACTTGGCCCAATGAACTTCGAGACTGTGGCTAACTGTCTTTTTTTTTCCTTTTCTTCCGCAGGCGAAATAACATCATTCTCAGTCAAGCGAGCAAAGTCTTTGTTGCTGTGGTGCAGGCTTTGGAAGTAGAAGCCATACAAGGACAGACGGCCAGCAGAGTAGCCGCTGCTGCGAAGTCGCTGCTCACGGCGGCAAACGTGGACCCGATGCCGCTTCTGGGGCAGTTCTCACAAAAGTCGCAACAAACAATCATGCGCTACTTTAATTGAGATGATATATGCTAATGTGTAACGGCTCCGCGTTCCGCCTTCCAACTGGGGAGCTGCTGGCCGGGATGAATATTACCTTGGATGCAATTAGAGCATCGGGTTCGTGTTTAGATGAATGATATCACGGTATAGGATCACGTCATTTTAGTCGAATTTACTAAGTAAGCTGCACCGAATATGTAGGAGAATGAGTGTTGGTGTAATGAATCAAGTAGATGGATCGTAGAAACCGCTCCTCAAGTACCATTCATTGCCTGTTTGGTGCCGGGTGCATGTGCTCTTCGGCCAGTGTTGTTTCCATGCAGCGTGTGTATATACAATGTATGTGCAGGATGTGCATTGGTTGATGGCGACAAAGGTGGGCATATTAAGCGGGCGCCGAGCAGTGTCCAGTCTGATGTCGTAGCTTGTGGCGAGGCTGTCAGCATTGCAGGGAACCAGACAAGATAGACGAGACACACCGTCGACTGGACATGACAAGGATAGACTAGACAGACAAGACAAGAGGCCAATCAGACCCTTGTGACGCCGTCATCAACTCTGTGCATGATAGGCCTGTGCCCCGCACTCATAGCGCACTCAAAGCGCACTCATGGCGCCCCGCCGGGACCGGACGAGCAACTTTCTCCATGTCCCAGCTGAGCGTCAGTCATTGACTGATCACTACTGGTGGAGCGATGCTGGCCCCCCCCCCCTGTTAACCATTGGAGCCAGACCAGACTTGCCATCAAACGGACGGGACGTTGAATTCGCGTCAAGCCTGCCGATCCCCGTCGTGCCTCTCGAACACAGCACACAACACATAGCCTTCACCTCGGTCTTGTTATCATCAGTTTCTCCTGTTTCAAAAAAAACGAAAAAAAAAAAAACGAGATATCAACTGCAAACAGTGCGAGCGGCTTGACGGGCCATATTGCCCATCATATATCACATCATTCCTGCATGTCCTCTGCAGGGTCCCGGCTGCACGAGATCTTCCTGGGAAGAGCGTTCCACCAAGAACATATTTTCAGGTCTTGCTCCGAACCAAGAGCGAGCCAAGAGCGATCCAGGAGCGATTCCTCCCCCCTCTCGTTCCTTATTTATCCATCTTCTGAGCCTCCCGGTTCATTCGAGCTCGTAAGATTATCGCAGATTCTCCGACACCGACGACGCCGCGGCTTTCGACGGAAGAGAAAGCGACAACAATTGCAGCAACGACGACGAAATATAGCAGCAACAAGTACTGGAAATTGATTATCCATAGCCATCATTGCAGCAGGGCCGAGGTGGCGCAACACGTCTGCTTTGGTGTGGTCAAATGACTTCTTACATTGCTGTTGGTGCATGAAACTCCGGCCAGCCTATCGATTGCATATAAACACGGAAAGAACGGCGTATAAGATTAATACTTCGATCTTCTCTACTTGCGGACCTGCACGCCGAGACTCTCGGCGCCTGCTTCCGACCCTCCCTTCTGCTCACCTCTTCTACTGGTCGTGATCGGCGAGGGAGCGGCGGCTTTCGAGTCCGATGCTGCTGCCATGGAGGGTTATTACTCGTCCAATACAATGTCATCCCATGAAGCACAGCGTCAGCTTTCCCAGCAGCGCGAGGCCAGACAGCAGCAACATTCTCAACATGCCCAACATCGTCAACGGTCTCAACATGCTCAACATCTTCAACAGCAAACGGCCAATACCATGGCCATGATGAACCCTGCTGCAGTCTCGGATTCGCAGATCGCCTTGCAACCAAACTCCTCCGCAATGACACAGATGGTGTCTGATCAGTCTATGATGCCTGGAGATTCACTTGACGATATTATCCGAAACAACCAAAGCGAGATACATCGCCGGAAGAGCATACCACAAGCATATGGGAGCCGTTCCATGGGCGGCCAAAGTCCCAGACGCTTGTCATCTGGTGGAGCATCAGGAGATGTCATGTCTTTTGGCGCGGGCCATGATGCCTTGGGAAACTTTCAGTTTACGCAACAAGTCGAATCCTCTTTTCCAGGCCTCGGCACCAATTTTGACATGTCGGATCAAATGGGCAATTTTGTTCCTACCGCCGCCGACTTTTCTAGGATGACATCAGATCTCATGGGTTCCATGCCACCTCCTGGATTTGGGCACGTTGATATGAATCAGATGTCAAACGAAACGCTTTCGCTGTTTCCGACAACTTCAAACTCCAGAGCAAGAGGGAACAACGACGACGCCATGAATAACACCTTCGCAACGGGGCAAATGTCTGGCCTTGATACTCCTTTTCCGACAGAGTCGACTGCCAGTACCACTAATATAGGCTCGCAATCGGTGTCAGGTTCAGTCACTAGTCGCTCGGATAACATGATTCATTTGCCCACAACACAAATGGATGCAAACAGTCCGGCAGCAAGTCGGACCTCGAATGGAATGGCTTTGAATTCTGTGACCAATACGTTCGGCCAGGTCCTGCCGCCAGCTTTGTCCAGACATGTTTCTTCGTCCGGGTCGGCGATGTCTCCGCAGCGCGTCACATCCTCTACCGGCAACACTCAGACAAATTCGGCATCCGGACCTACCACATCCGCCCCCAACACCACCGCGACAGCTCTGCGCGACAAAAAGGAGAAGACAATCTATTCCAAAAGCGGATTCGATATGTTGAAAGCCCTGTGGCTAGTTGCAACCAGGAAAGAACCAAAAATAAATTTAGGAGCAGTTGATATGTCGTGCGCATTTGTCGTTTGCGACGTGACAATGAATGATTGTCCCATTGTCTACGTTTCGGACAATTTTCAAAATCTCACTGGCTACAGTCGTCATGACATTGTCGGCCAGAATTGTCGCTTTCTGCAAGCCCCCGACGGTAAGGTGGAAGCCGGTTCAAAGCGAGAATTTGTCGATGAGGGCGCCGTCTACAACTTGAAAAAGATGATACAAGAAGGCCGCGAAGTTCAGCAAAGTTTGATCAATTATCGAAAGGGCGGAAAACCGTTTCTCAACTTACTCACGATGATACCCATACCCTGGGACACGGAAGAGATTCGCTACTTCATTGGGTTCCAAATTGACTTGGTTGAGTGCCCGGATGCAATCTCAGGGCAAGAGAGAGGTGGCGTTAAAATCAACTACAAACATAGCGATATTGGGCAGTATATCTGGAGTCCGCCTTCTTCAAGCCAGTGGGAACCTGAAAATGGTCAGACACTAGGAGTCGACGATGTTTCAACGCTTTTGCAACAATTTAACCCCAAGGGCCTAGTATCCGACTGGCACAAACAGTCTTGGGAAAAAATGCTTCTAGAAAACACCGACGATGTCGTTCACGTTTTATCGTTGAAGGGTTTGTTCCTATACTTATCACCCTCGTCAAAACGGGTTCTTGAATATGACACAGTAGAACTTGTTGGCAACTCTCTGTCCTCAGTTTGTCACCCATCTGACATCGTTCCTGTCACGAGGGAGTTAAAGGATGCAACTGCTGGCAATCAGGTCAATATTGTGTTTAGAATCAGACGGAAGCAAAGCGGCTACACTTGGTTCGAAAGTCATGGCTCCTTGTTTGTTGAGCAAGGCAAAGGCAGGAAGTGCATTATTCTCGTCGGACGCAAACGGCCTGTCTTCGCTCTCAGTCGCAAAAAGCTTGAAGCAAATGGAGGCATCGGCGACAGTGAGCTATGGACAAAGTTGTCGACGTCTGGCATGTTCTTGTTCGTCTCATCGAATGTCAGGTCATTACTTGACTTGCAGCCAGAGTCACTACTCGGCACAAGCATTCAAGAGCTCATGCGCAAAGAGTCTCGTGCCGAATTCGGACGCTCGATAGAGCAGGCTAGAAGAGGGAAAATCGTTACATGTAAGCATGAAGTGCAAAATCGTCGTGGCCAGGGTCTTCAGGCACAGACTACCTTATATCCTGGAGACGCATTGGAAGGACAAAAGCCGTCTTTCCTGCTCGCGCAGACAAAGCTTCTCAAAGCCTCAACAAGGTGTATAGCTCCAGCACCCTCTGCCACATCCGGCAATAAAGGAATGCCTTCTACGCTCCGGTCAAATACAGCGGGGAGTGGCCCTGTATCACAACCGGCCGGTGGTGCTCTTGTGCCGGGAACGCAGGATGCCGCCCTTGCAGCTGATGATAACATATTTGACGAGCTGCGGACGACGAAATGCTCCAGCTGGCAGTTTGAGCTGAGACAAATGGAGAAAGTGAATAGGATCCTTGCTGAGGAGCTTGGAGGTTTGCTGTCGAACAAGAAGAAAAGGAAACGTAGAAAAGGCGTGGGCAATATGGCAAGAGACTGTGCGAACTGCCATACACGCAATACGCCAGAATGGAGACGCGGTCCAAGTGGTCAGAGGGACCTCTGCAACAGCTGCGGATTGCGTTGGGCAAAACAGGTGTGTGGTCTCACATTTAGGTTTCATTGCGACAGGCTCGTCCTGTTTTTTTTTTTTTTTTTTTTTTTGCCCTCTTTCCCGGCTAATATAGGAATAGACTGGCCGCGTCTCGCCTCGTCACTCCTCGCGAGTGGGCAATGGCGACAGCCACAGCAAGAAATCCGCTTCTCCCATTCACTCATCTCCGCTACACAAGGAACTTTCCATGGAGACACCAAATCCAAGAGCTGCCAACAATACCGCTCAACTTGACGCATCTGGAGTGGAAGAAGGCGACACGACACCAGTCAGAACGCCTACGGGCCACAACGGACAGCAGTACAACTTGTCACAGAAATCAAGTAATGCGATGCCACCACCAAGCCAGCCTTCATTGTCTGGTGGTGTTGCGGGTTCCGGAATGACTTCGATAAGAGAAGAGCGCGAAACAAGTCAACCGTAGGATGATATTGTTGTTGTTCGGTCTTTTCCAATTCCTCGTCCAACCGCAAAAGCTGGCTAATCATTTTCTTATTGGCCAACATGAAATTTACGTAGGACGCCGCCTACAGCTGCAGTGTCTTCGTACATCAAGTGTACCTAGGTAGCCCCTAGTCGTCGGCTCTACCTTATATGGCATTATTCCTATTTGCGTATATCGATATCTACAAAGCAGCTACTTGGCCACTTGCCTGATCAGTAGCTAAGAAACTGCGTTGTGGGGATATATTCAGCTGAATAAAAGTACTAGTATATGAAAAAGACTACTGAGAAGAAGCTATACTATATTAGGCATGCAGCGTCCTAGGCGATTCTATATTGGGTCAATATGAAATGGACAGTCAGCTGTTTGAAAGAACCAAACGGGGAACTGTTCTAACGAACGTTTTATCTTCGTTTCTTAATTATTTTATTTTATTTTACTTATTTATTCTTCGAGTGAGAGGGAGGGGGGGAGCTTTTTGCTGGATGTGCCTTCTTTTTCTTTTCTCCGTTTTTTCTTCTCTTTTCTTTTCAAGGTTTTGACCCCTGGGGTCACAAGATGATATATGATGTTACGTATGATACATAGTGCACGGCAGCGCGTCTCGATAGACAAACACGACGCACTCGTGGATGGAAACGAACATACAAAAGATGTATGACAAAAGAATCAAGGTTATATACGGGAACGTTGAAATTGACTCTTTCACTCTGCTGTGTATATTGTTACATAACGTGCTCATCTAGATGCGCCACCTCGAGACAAACGACAAAACAAAGAACTGCAATCATCGGGGCTTCACGTCTCGTTGGTATAACAGCCGACCATGACACGAGGACCGGGATGAAAGAAGAAACAATTTACATCGGAGCGCGTGTGTCTATTTTATGTAGATCCTGTGGTTTAAAAATGAAAAGAGGAGACGAAAATTATCAGAGGGGGGGAAAAAAGGGGGGGAGAGGTTTCACCGTTGGGGCTTATAACTCGTCTTTTTCGTGAAGCGGGTCTGGTCGAATTTCTTGATTGTCTGCCACTTGACTTGCGCCGTCATGGTCTGGTTTGGTTTTCCGTGTTCCCCCCCGAGAGAGTCCTTGCCTTGCTTCCAGGAGGGCGATTTCCTCATCGTAGCTTGTCCATTCTGGCACTTGCCGCTTGGCCCTGTCGAGCTTGGGCTCCTTGGTCAACGGGTTGTTGCACAGGTCAATGGTGCGGGCCTTTTTCAGACTGTCGTCGCTGCACCAGGTCTCGCACCAGAGCCATTCTTGGGGGAGGCTATGGATGGGAATTTGGAACTGCATGTGGTTCGGAAGATCTTGGTCCAGGTTCGAGAGGCTGTTGGGGTCGGCCGAGAGGGCGTGGTACTGTTGTCGGAGACGATCACCGGCGGCGAGTTCTCTGAAGCGTCGCAAGTCCACGACGTAGAGAGCGGAGATGTGATAGGGCATCCCGCGCAGGTAGTTGGCCCAGTAGCCTTGCTTCCAGAAACGAAACCCTTCCATCTCGACTCGAGAATCACACATGGGCGTGAAGCCATATGGGGCTCCTTGTAAATCCAAGTTGACCAAGTCCATCATGTCGGTGCGGACAATCTGGTCGGCGTCGACAAAGATGACTTTGTCGAGCGAAAGGGGGAATAAAACATCTAGGAAGAGGATTTTGTAGCCCCATATTTCCCTCTGCTTCTCCTTTTGCTGCCGTAGCCAATGAGGCCATTTGTACGTGACCATTTCGTAGCTGAATCCATATTCCTCCGCCAGGTCTGGGATAAATTGCTTGAACGATGGCGAGAGGAATTGTTCTATAAACCAGAACTTGACACTGTGCTTCGTGTTGCGCATGACGGACAGGATCATTATGCCCAGCATGCGCTCATATAAATGCCCACTAGCCACGGAGAAAATATTGATGTCGGCATGTTGTGGTTCTGAAAGAGCCTTCTTGCCCTTGATGTTGCCCAGAAACCCCTCCGCTAGCTTGAGCCCTTTCGTGAGCAGACTCTTGCTGTTTAGATCCTCTTCGTGATCTCCCAGAACATCTTGCTCTTCCATTCCCGCATGACGCTTCAGTCGTGGATAGACGGTTGTGCCTTGAAAGTCCATCAAAACCAACTCCGCACCTTCGTCGCCTGGCACCGGCTCCCACCCTTGAGCCCCGATGCTATCGATGCTATATATTTCCTGGCTTCTTCCTTCTTTCAGCTTGATGTGGTAGAGACCAGGGTTTGCCTTGAATTGAAAGAATCCCAAGTTGGCCATGATGATGGTGTCGGTGATGAAAGGTTGCGTCTCTGTGGCAAGAACAAGTTGCGCGCCACGTGGAGGGGAGCCAGTAGCCTCTCGTGAATGGCCCTCGATCAGAATGTGCTGAAGTTGATATGTTGCCTCTACATCAGATTCCGCCGCATCTAGCTTGATATTGTCCAGGTCATGTATGGACGACTTGGGTGCTACCAACCATGCTGGTGGGACGTCGAGACCTGCTGTCATGAGCACGTTGGATGGCAGTCCTGTGAAAGCCGCTTGCAGGGGTTTGAGGCTTCCATCTTCTTCAAACATCGGCTTTGACTCAACCACATATCGGAAAAACCGCTTGACAGGAAGTTCTTCAAGTTTTTCCTTAGGGTTCAAAATCATCTTCATGTAGACCCCGTCCAACTTGGATAGTGCTTTCAGAATCGGGGCCCATCGTTGTGTGGTTTCGCTAGCCGGGTCCAAGAGCCCTACAATATGTATGCTTGCTGCCTTCGCGTCTCCCGTTTCTATGGCTGTATGGCTTGTGCTCCAGGTGTCGTAAATCGTGTATCGAGCCGAAGAGGCTGTCTCAAAGACACCCTCCGGCACGTCAGACACAGTAGACAAGGCAACAATGGAGCTAAGCTTGGCTCCTGCCATGGGACCAGAAATTGCATCAGACAGACCTAGGTCCTCGACTGCGGCATAGACGGGTAGAATACGTTGTGCACGTTCAAAGTCTAACAAGTCTTGGAAGTCGTCAGATGAAAAAGAGAATTCAGGCGCGATTGGGCCTACTACTCTTCCGTTTAGAATAATGCCTTGTGAGCCTGGCGTCAGCTTGGCATTGCCCAGAACACTCGTCAGGCCTTGAGCGTAGAAGTTGTCCGGGTCGAAGTTCAGGGCCTCTCGGACGATGGACTGCAAGTCATCGGCGGAGCGCAGCTCTAGTAACTCGTTCTCTCTGCTCTTCAGGGCGGCGATCACCTGAGATGATTCTGGGAACTCGTCGTGTGTGTTAATAAGATCAACACGAATCGCAGGATTTTTCAGCTTGAAGGTCAGCGCTGATGATACAAAATCAAGACCAGCAGCTGAAGACATGTTCGCAAGCACGGTGACTGAGGCCCAATCCTCTTTTGATACATTTTCCTCGGCGTTGAGAATGGGTAGCGAGTCAAAAAATGCCTCGTTGTCTGCATAGATGGACCCAACATTAAGCATCCGCAGAGATTTATCACTACCCTGTGAGATGTACACGTTTCGTCGTGGTTTCGCTCCCTTGAGCCAAATCTCGTCTATTGAGCTTTCATCATCAAGATTGCCATGATATACTCCTCTTTGTACAGTTTGAAGATCCTCTCCTATGATCATGCTCAAGCTCTGCATCCACTTTTCGTCGCGTGGAACCAGGATGCCATTTAGAAAAAGTGGACGGACAGCAGTGTCGGCCTGAAGTCTTTGAATCCATTTGCTGTTGAATTCAAGTCGCCCATTAATGTCTGCTGCTCTTATTTCCGCATCGGACGACATGGCTTGAGCATTGGCCAGTACCGGGCGACCGTCAGTGACAGATAGAAGAAGTGATTCATCGAATATCCCACCCTTCTGATTCAGCTGCTCAATGTATAACAATAGTGTGCTAATGCCATAGTTTTTCGCGAGAGAATATGCAGCCTTAGCCTGACTTATTGCATCGCTCGTTGTTTGCAATGGCACAAGTCCAAACCTGATCGGAATTCCTTGTTTCATTAGCGAAATGACCTGACTGATGAAATAAAGGTCTTCGGTGTTTGACAAGTCAGCGGTGAAAACCACATTGAAGACGTTCAGTCCGATAGGTGGGATTTGGCCGTGATAGGTTCTCTGAAGTAGTGAGGACAGAGTCTTAGGATACGACTCGTAAGTTTCATCCTGCTCCAGGTCATTAAACCACAGTATTACGTTTCCATTTTCCGAGCGATCTGTCCAATCGTATCTCGGTGATCCCTCTTCATTTTTTGCGGACGACACGGCTTCGTGACCAAGCAAAGCAATTGCATCGGCCCCATTGAGTCCAAGTTCGCGAATTCCGTTGACCAATCTGCGCTCTTTCCTTAGAATATCGACAAGAGTAAATGGGTCGATTTGTCGTTCAATGAGTCGAGCGCCATTCATCCAGAGATAATTCACACCCTCGCGCACCATTTGCACTTTCAACTGTTCGTGTTCTTCAGCAAAAGCGCTTGAAATATTCTGCGAGGAGATGAACCGAGCATGTTTGGGGAAGTCTTGTGAGAGCTTGACTAGCGCATCAAAAGGGTTTTCATTTTGCTGTATGAATGAAGCCGCTCTCATGCCCACGGAAAGCAGCTCCGTCTTAGACAAAGTCTTCAGGTCATTCGAATTCTCATCTTCGCTTTCAAGCGCTGTCTGTGATTTCAAAGGTTTCTGATCCGCATCTTGGGCCGTGCGACGATCATCAATGACAATATAATCTGTTTTCTTCAAAGCAAGTTGAACGCCATAACCACTGATCTGCAAAGGTCGAGCGATGCTTGTATTTCCACGGCGATAGCGAACCCTATAGCTCAGAGCCAACATACGCGCCGCTTTTGAAAGGACTTGGTGATAGCTGGCAAACTTAGGTGAAGTGGGATCTGCAAAAAGAATCGCCTCTTTTCCTAGACCGATTGTCCGGTCAAAAGGTAGTGTCTTGACGTCGCTGCAGTCATTGTTAGCAGCGAATCAGTTCAGGCTCAAGATATGACATACGATGAGAACAAATCGTCTCTGACGATTACGTCGAGATCTGGTGTGCAGTATTGTTTTCTGTCAAACAGAACCCAGACTTCGCAGTCGCGATGCTCCACAAACGGCTTAATAGCAGTCTCGTAATATTGGTAATGCGCTTCAATTCTAGGTGCTGCAGAACGCAGAGAGAGTGCAAGATTAAAAGTAGATAAAGCATCGGGATCTGTTATGTGCCCATCAGAGCGTAGGACTCCGAGAAATTGATCGTATAGTTCGAGATCTGTCGAGGCTTTACTAAAATGACCACTCGCGACACGGTCCAATATTGGAAAATAAGATGACGAATTTTCTCCTGCAGCTGTCTCGCTTTGGTCTATCAGCTTGCGATTCACGTCATTGTGGAGGAATCGGTGTACATACATGAGCTCTAATAAGTACGGCCCAGCATCGAATGCAGCCGTCATGCCAATCTTTACGGCAGGCACGGCTGCCACTATTCGCGCAGCGAAGCTCAGCCAAACGAGCAGCGGCCATTGCTCAAGATTCAAGTACATTGTTGCTGATACATTGAAGGGCAATGAAAAACTACCTATGTACTTAGGTAGGTGGTAGGTAACTAATGTGAAGAGCGACTCTCGAGTCAACTACAACGATATGGGATGCGCTTTCGTGGACGAATAACTTCGACTTTGTGAATCCCAGGTGGCGGACGTCAAGTATGATATTCAAGATTAGTTTGCGATATCTCAAGCATGGAATTCAAAGAGGGTGGTAGTTTTAAACAAGAACCAGTGCCGTCTGCGTTATTAGTCTGGCGGGACGGCGCTTAGTGAACACAGTCGCATAGTTGGGATGACAGGCTGCTGTCCCAATCGAGATTAGTGTCATGATACCGCTTAGTGGTGGCAGAATCAGGAGCTGGGGATCAAGGGGTCAGGGCGGTGTGTCGAGAGTGGATGGGGTGACGGAACAATAATAGTGCGACTTACAGACAGGCTGTCATGCCGCCCACACTTGAACATGGACACGATGCTCAATTGCTTGTAGGCCCACCTCTATCTTCGGGGCGTTCGTTCGACTCTCTCCATGCTGTTCTGCCAGCCAACGCATAATATTTCTGCAGCGAAAAGGAGTTTTTAATTTCCCTTTAAACAATTGCTGCGGCTGTCAACCTTCTCGTCAAGTTGTGACCCTGCCTCATTGACGCACGAAGCTGCGGCTTCCTGCCCTCCTCTCATCACGATGCAGTCATCCCCAGGCATGTTAACTAAGGTACATATCATGCAATTCCGGCTTGTCACTCAGTTACTATTCTGACAGAAATACAGTTTGAATCGAAGTCATCCCGGGCGAAAGGCATTGCCTTTCACCCCAAAAGGTAGATAACACTACCCATCCGCTCGAGAATATTCCAGAGCTAACGAGCTATGACAGACCATGGATCCTCGTGGCTCTTCATTCGTCAACAATCCAGTTATGGGATTACAGAATGGGCACTCTGATCGATCGCTTCGAAGAACACGATGGACCCGTCCGAGGCGTCGACTTCCACAAAACTCAGCCTCTTTTTGTGTCTGGTGGTGATGACTATAAGATCAAAGTTTGGTCATATCAAACCCGCCGTTGCCTTTTTACCTTGAACGGTCACCTTGATTATGTTCGCACCGTTTTCTTTCATCACGAGTTACCATGGATTCTATCCTCATCCGACGATCAAACTATACGTATCTGGAACTGGCAGAACCGGTCTCTGAGTATGTAATGTATAAAACTGCTCCTCAACATTGGCGGCCATTGCTGACGATGTAATCTTAGTCTGCACAATGACGGGCCACAACCACTATGCTATGTGTGCTCAGTTTCATCCTAAGGAAGACCTCGTCGTTTCTGCGTCGCTCGATCAGTCCGTACGTGTCTGGGACATTTCCGGCCTTCGAAAGAAACATTCTGCTCCCACATCGATGAGTTTCGAAGATCAAATGGCACGCACCAACCAAAATCAAGCCGATATGTTCGGCAATACCGATGCTGTCGTCAAATTTGTCCTAGAAGGCCACGATCGGGGCGTCAACTGGGTGGCTTTTCATCCCACTATGCCACTCATCGTGTCTGCCGGTGACGACAGACTCGTCAAGCTTTGGCGCATGAGCGAGACCAAAGCTTGGGAAGTTGACACATGCAGAGGTCATTTTCACAATGCATCGGGCTGTCTTTTCCACCCTCATCAAGACTTGATTTTATCAGCTGGTGAGGACAAAACGATACGAGTTTGGGACCTTAATAAGCGTACCGCTGTTCAGTCTTTTAAACGAGAGAACGACCGCTTCTGGGTCATAGCGGCACATCCCGAAATCAATCTCTTTGCTGCGGGTCATGACAATGGCGTCATGGTATTCAAGCTGGAACGTGAACGACCAGCTTCTGCAACGCATCAGAATCTTCTCTTCCACATAACAAAGGAAAAGCAAATTAAGTCATACGATTTTCAGAAAAATACCGAAAGCCCAACCCTATTATCCCTCAAGAAACTGGGCAGCCCGTGGGTGACTCCTCGCACGTTGTCGTACAATCCTGCTGAGAGGTCGGTCCTCGTTACCACTCCCAGTGACGGAGGGTCCTACGAACTAGTCAGTCTTCCCAAAGACGGCTCCGGCGCCATCGAACCAACCGAGTCCAAGCGAGGGCCTGGTAACTCGGCTATATTCGTCGCAAGGAATCGATTTGCCGTGCTGAACGTTTCCAATCAGACGATTGATATCAAAGATCTTTCTAACAACATTACTCGATCATTCAAACCACCAACCGGAACCAGTGACATTTATTTCGGAGGTACTGGTAACCTGCTCATCATTACACCCACTGCAGTCCACTTGTATGACATTCAGCAGAAGAAAAGCACTGCCGAATTGGCCGTCAGCGGAGTCAAGTATGTTGTATGGTCTGCTGATGGCCTCTATGCCGCACTGCTCAGCAAGCACAATGTCACAATCATCACCAAGACTCTCGAGCAAGTCAGCACGCTGCATGAGACGATCCGAATCAAGAGCGCCACTTGGGACGATGCCGGAGTCCTGCTGTACTCAACTTTGAACCACGTCAAATATACCTTACTGAATGGCGACAATGGCATCGTGCGAACTTTGGACCAAACTGTCTACTTGGTCCGGGTTAAAGGTCGCAATGTGTATTGTTTGGATCGTGCGGCTAAACCACGACTTCTGCAGATTGATCCCACAGAATATCGCTTCAAGCTTGCCTTGGTCAAGCGTAATTACGAGGAAATGCTGCATATTATTCGTACCTCCAGTCTTGTAGGGCAGTCGATTATTTCATATCTCCAGAAGAAAGGATATCCCGAGATTGCACTACAATTTGTACAGGATCCAACGACGAGGTTTGATTTGGCGATCGAATGCGGTAACCTCGATGTCGCAGTGGACATGGCGAAGCAACTGGATAAACCGGTTTTCTGGGGCCGACTTAGCTCTGAGGCTTTAGCGCATGGCAACCACCAGATTGTCGAAATGTGCTACCAAAAGCTTAAGCAATTCGACAAGCTGTCGTTCTTGTACCTGGCTACGGGTGATCATTCAAAGCTAGCACGGATGGCCAAAATTGCCGAGCATCGGGGAGACTTTAGTTCCCGATTCCACAACGCTCTGTATTTGGGAGAAATTGAAGATCGCATTCAAATGTTCAAGGAGATTGATCTCTGTGCGTATAAATCAGCAGTATTACAAAAAAAAAGTACCTTTCATTAACGTTTTTTTCTAGATCCTCTTGCTTACATGACTGCTAAGTCACACGGTCTCGACGACGAATGCCAAGCCATTTTGGAAGCTACTGGTACAACTGAGGACCAACTGACTATGCCTCCACTGGGCGATCCGCTAAGCATTCCAAAACCAGTTGTCCCAACTTTTAAAGCCAACTGGCCTAGCAAGGCAACCTCTCAGTCTTTCTTCGAACAAGCCCTTCTTGGTCAAGTCGAAGGCTTGTCCCTCGAGGATGAATCAGCTACGGCTATGACTCTAGACGAAGGCGTAGATGGAAAGAGTAACCTAGAACGACATGGGGCCTTGGCCGAAGATGAGGATGAGGATGCCGCTGGATGGGATCTGGGCGATGACGATGTACCAGAAATCGATGGCGACTTTGTAAACGTGGACAGCGCAGAAGCTGGTGGTGCTGGGAGCAGTGAGGCGGACCAGTGGGCTCGCAACTCACCTCTAGCAGCTGATCATGTTGCAGGAGGGTCTTTCGATTCTGCTATGCAGCTTCTTAACAGGCAAGTTGGTGTCGTTAACTTTACTCCACTAAAGCCTCGATTTATGGAGGTATATCGGTCTTCTAGAAGTTTCTTGCCTGCTTCTTCTGGTCTTCCAGCATTGGTCAATTATGTTCGTCGAACTATTGACGAAACGGATTCTCGTCAAGTTCTCCCCATTGTTCCCCGCGATCTAGAGCACCTGGCAACGAATGATCTACAAAAGGGGTATGATTCAATGAAGGCCAATAAACTCGATGATGGAATCCGGCTTTTTAAGGGCATATTGCATGCAATCTTGGTCAATGCCGTCACGAGCGAAGCAGAAGCAGCTGAGGCGAAGAAATTGATCATGTCAGCCAGCGAGTACACAATAGCAATGGACATCGAACTTGCCAGGCGAAAACTCGGAGCGCCTGATGCCGTGGCTCAGGATCCTGTCAAATTGAAGAGGAGCTTGGAATTATCAGCATATTTCACTATTCCGAAGATTGAAGTACCTCATCGTCAGTTGGCACTCTTAAGTGCGATGCAACTAGCTGTGAAGAACAAAAATTACAACTCAGCGTTGAGCTTCGCGAACCGAATCATCGCCAATGGGGGTTCCACTAAAATTATGGATAACGTATGTTTTTTTTTTTTTCCGGTCTTAGCATACCAGCTTTCGCTTTGGTTTCATCACTTGACTGACACATTTCTTCCATAGGCCAAGAAAATCAAGGCGCAATGTGAACGAAATCCGAACGATTCAATAGATATTGAATTTGATCAATTCGCCGAATTTGATGTTTGCGCTGCCAGTCACACACCCATTTACAGCGGCAGCTCGTACGAAGAGTGTGCTTTTGACGGCTCCAAGTATCACCCCAAATACAAGGGCACTGTGTGCCGAGTATGTGAAGTGTGTGAAATTGGCAAGCATGGCAGTGGCTTAAAACTTTTTGCTTAAAATGATTTAATACTTTGTGAGACGATCTTCACAATGAAAAGCATATATCGTGAGGAATGGAAAAACGTTTGGTTGATTGAAGGACTGCTAGCTAGCAGTGCCATTGGCATTGGCAATGGCATTGGCATTGATACAGATAGTGGTAGAGAAGTGATTTAGAGGCGGTGACGCAAACAAGAATTACCATATAATTGCTCTAATAGTTGATGACGTTCTGCAGCACCGTCTGCTCCTTTTGTAGTCCTGCTATCTGATCATACCAACCGAATCTTTTTTTGAGGGTTGGAAGAAGATTTTCCGCATGTATGCTACCTAAACAATGGTCTCCAACTCACGAGCATAACCCAATGTGTTTTCTATGATGACTTGGCTTACGTCCTTGCTTTGGTTATGATCCTCACCAGCATCAGCTGCGTTGGGGAAATATATATGGCCGTCCTGAACTCGCCAGCCTCTGTGCTTGGCGAACTGGATGACGTCGCCCTCGGAATCAAGAAAGAGGAGACTCTTGGTTGAGCTGATTAGCAAGCTAGGATATGCCCACTCGCTACTGCTTGCGATTTCGGAGCGGATCTGGTTCTTGAGAATCTATCATCAAAATAGCAGGGTCAGCGAGTCAAGATTTCAGCTTCCATGGGCCCACAAATGTCATAAGCAGTACTTGTGTGCCGGACGCAAGGAAACAATATGGCAAGGGATTCTTTTTCTTTCCCACCTCAGAGAAAACACCATACTCGTCGCACGGCACCTCGCTACTCTTCATGGCTTTCCATACACGGTCGTAGCTCCCTTCCATCAGCCACCTCTCCAGCCGAATAGGGTACCCAAGATATCGATCACCCTCGACATCGCCGGCGCTTCCACCCCCGTCTCGGTTGGCCAAGCCCTCCAGTTCTGTATGAAACTCGGCATAACGTCCCTGTGTGAGCAGGAGAAGAAGGCTCAGACCGGTCACTTTGTTTCGCTCTTGCACGTTTGGTTGTAGGATCGAGGAAGGTAGTTCGTAGAAGGGCTGCAGTTGCTGCACGTAGCGCGTGAAGCCATCGGGATTGCGGGCTCGGATGGCGAAAAGCGCGCCCTGCTCGTACGTCTCGCGGGCGAGAGCGAGAAGCTGCGGCGAAGACGAATGGCTGGGGGTGAGGGCGTTGAGACTGAGGAGAGCGAGCTTCGCCTTGGATAGCAGAGCGTTGGCTTCGGGATAGCTCATCGATGGGGAGTGCTTGAGCTGCGCGAGGATCTGGGAAACGTTGCGTTCGCCCATTTTGACGATGTGGGTGGTAGGTAGTCTCGGACTGCTTCGCAATGGGGTGGACAGAAAATCAAAAGGACAATGAAGTCAGAAATGTCGGCTGTCAAAACTTCATGCAATTGTTTATTGTCTTCTGGTAGGAGGGAGAAAATTTTTTTTAATTTGATGATTTCTTTTCCTTTTCGGTCTCGTCGAAATGGAGAAAACACTGAGAAGATGGATGTCGATTCACTCAATCTCAATGAGTCTGTCCAGGAACATCCCAGGCTGGCATAGGTGACGACCGAGCAAGTGGATACATACGAAAGATTATGTAATCAACCACGGTCAGGCCGGGGAGTTGGCACATGCATGTTCTGCGCTCATGTCTTTCATGGTAGTGGAAAGGGTAGACTCTGGATAGTCCAGGCCCAACGGCACGCCACAGCGCGCTATTACTATTTTTGTATTTGATGCAGACACAGCTTCTGGCCTAAGTAACGACGGTGACGAGAGGGTCTTTCGTCTGCGCGTTATTTATATCATGTAGGCTGTGTTGTTGTTGTCTTTGCCAGCCATCCGAAGCTGTGCCACGACTGCGGACCAACAGACGAGGCGAGGCAGATTTGCCAGGCAGATAAGCAGACGGGCGGGCGGCAGATGGAACGCCCCTCATCATCTTGCCGCCCCACCGCCGACCGCCCCACTGGCTAGCAAGGTAGTCGGCCAGTCAGCCAGTCAGCAGGCGTGCCAAGTATGCCGGCCGGTCTGTCACGCCGTCCGGCAGCTGGTGGGAGCTGTCCACAGCTGTCAGTGCATCACGTCTAGTTTCACGCGCAAGCAACCAACCAGCCAGAATATGGTGTGTGACGGATTTGTCTGTGTGCCCTTTGCGCGCCCTTTGCGCGCCCTTTTTGCAGTGACTTTTGATTTCGTCTTTGTTCTAGTGCTTTTCTACCAACAAATGTCTCCGCCCTGCTCCGCCCTGCTCCGCCCTGCTCCTCCTCCCTGGCCGTCCTGCTCCGGTCGTCTCTAATATGCGTACATGCCTCGCTTCTCGCCTCCTTTCAGAAGCGCTTGCTAGTCGACGGTCGACGCCTTTCCGTCATTCGTCATTCGTCGTTTTTCGTGCGTAGACTTGAGGTTTTTTTTGTCGTTCGCCGTCCGTATTCGTCGTTCGTCATTCTTCGTTTAATTTCCTCTCGTTCGTGGTACCTTTTTTCCATTGTCGGTTGCCTTCAAACTGCCCGTACCACGGCTACACGACTCCGGATCTGATTTTCTCGGTCGCGGAAACACCACATTGCGTTTGCGGATTGGTGCCCTGCGTTTGAAACTTGTGAGTTGCTTTCCAGACTCAAGTTATTGGTTGCTTGAGAGCCAGGACACCGCATTCGTCCGTCTCATCGTTCGTGTGATCGTCCGTCTGACAACAATCCAGGTGCCTACATCCAGGCGGTTGCGCTTTCAACGAAGAGATGGCGAATCAGTTCGGTGCAACTTTCGTGCCTGGGGGCTTGGACGACTTCTATATGCCTCCGGTTGTCGCACCCGCCCCGCAAAGGTGTGTGATGAAACGTGGCTTGGGAAAGTCTTTCGAATTTGTGTTGAATGAGACCAAGGACAATAAAAAAAAATACAACAAGGGCCCAGAGAGTGAACAAGATTTAGGAATCAAGATGGCATTAACTTGACTTACCATGGGAGTGGGGCTCTAAAGCTAATCAGTCGGGCATTTTTGCCAAATATCCAGGATCACCCCTCAAGTACCCCGGAACATGCAAGATGACTTGCAGCGTCTGGAGCTAGAGGCAAGAGGCAGCGGCCGACAAGACACTCGTGAATCGTTTTCACTTCCTGTTCGACAGTCTTCAAACATCTCAAGCGGTCCGCAACAAGCCCTTTACGCCAACAATGACTCGACGGAGTCCGGTGCCAACGTTACCGCTGCTGGCCCTGGTGACATCACAGCATACAAATATGATTCCGACCGTCGATCGCTACAGCTGGACCCTGCCACGAATCGAGATGTGCCCTCCTTTTCCCCCTTCCCAAAAGTAAGCGGTGACCACATCCCACCCGCAGACGACACCAAGGAGGAGATATTATGGAACGCGCGGAAGCATGTTCTACACTCCCAGAATGTGGACATGCAGATTACCTGGGCTCGCGACGTGCTCATTTGGGTCGAAATATCCATAGATGCTACGGCACGGGAGTCCGCAGAAGGAGTTCGGCCAGCTACACCTCGTCTCGAACATGAGCTCCGTGTAGACGCGGTCAATATCATTGATTATCTGGCAGGACAAGAACATCCAGATGCTTTATACATACGCTCCAAGTGGCTTGAATTTGGAAAATTTGGACATCGTGTTGACAAACGGGAGGCATATTTTGGATACAAGCGTGCATCGGAATTGGGCAACGCAAGATCTGAATACCGCATGGGTATGCTTTTTGAGCAGTCCAACGACATGTCGAAAGCCAAGGAACACTATTATCATGGCATGAGTCTCAAGGACTCGGCAGCGTTGTACCGCATGGGCATGATGAGCTTGCTCGGTCAGCACGGCGAACCAAAGGACTATGTCCGTGGGTTGGAGCGCATCAGGTTTGCGGCGGATTGTTCTGACGAAGATGCGCCTCAAGGGGCTTACGTCTACGGCATGCTGATCGATCGTGATCTGCCCGACATCACCATACCCGATGGCCTTTTAGCCCATAACCTAGATACGGCCAAGATGCACGTGGAGAAAGCCGCATATCTGGGATTTGCCAAGGCTCAGCTCAAGATGGGCCAGGCCTACGAGCTTTCCCAGCTCGGATGCGACTTCAATCCGTCCTACTCGCTACATTATTACGGCCTGGCTGCCAAACAGGGACTTCCGGAAGCTGCACTCGGCGTAAGCCGATGGTTCCTTTTTGGATACGAGGGCGTTTTCAAGAAGAATGAGGAGCTTGCCTTCAAATACGCACAAGAAGCCGCTGCTTCCAAGCTTTCAACCGGTGAATTCGCCATGGGTTATTACTACGAGATTGGCATTCACGTCAACAAAAGTATATCGGATGCACGCAAGTGGTATCAGCTTGCAGCTGACCATGGCAACAAGGATGCTCTGGGTAGATTGGAGTCCTTGAGCCATGATCAAAGTCTTTCTAAACGGGACCATGAAACAACGACTTTGACTAGAATCAAATCACAACACGGCTCACAGCGCGGAACGCGACCCGAGCGTTTCAAGCAGGCCCAGCAAATGCCTACACTGAGCGAGGCTCCATCATCACATACACGTTCCATCAGTGAGACTCAATCGTCGTCAGCGGCTTCACGGCCCTTCAGCAGAGGCTCCGCGGCAGGATCAACACGTGTATCCCCACAACCATCTCCGGGATTCAAGCCGACGCTTGTCTCTGACCAAGCTACTTTTCAAGATTCATTTAGATCATCCGTGGTCGTCACGGAAAGGCGGCCCTCGGCAGCTTTTAGCTTTCGCCTGGATGGGAACACGCAAGCACCTTCCCGGTCACACTCGGCGGCACCGTATCCAGACGATGACCAACGACCAGCACCTCTCAACATTAACCGTTCTCACTCTCCTGCACCTTATCCGGAAGACGACGATGTGAGTGTGCCGACAGAGGTGGGTATCAATTCAGGGCTCAACCCGTTGCTATCAGCACATGCGGAAAGATCTTCACCATCCAACGCGTTTGCTATTCGAGCATCATCACTCGGGACACGTCCGTTGCCAGTGTCTCATTCAACTGGAAGTCTGCAGCCTGTAGCACAAGCAGGCTATCATCCCCGAGACCGCGTCGCTTCTGCTGGGAGGGGTTACCGAGGACCAGGAGGAGGTGGTGGTGGTGGTTATGACGCATACGGTTCATCTTTGAGTTCCCACGAGGCTTCCGCCGGCGCAAACGCGGCAGCCGCAAGCAGGCTTCCAAAGCAATATCCTCGGCAACCAACAGCTGCCTCGCATGATACACGCATTACGCCTCAGAAATATGAGACGTTCTCAAGAGTTCCAGTCGGGCCAGGGTTTCCAGAACGATATAGTTCGAAGGCAACGCACGAGTACGATGTACCCCAATCTCATCGACCCCCAGTAGCGGCAGGGAACTCCGGGCACGCGGCAGCCGCCTTGAATCCACCTCGACCAAATGCAGCAGGAGCAGGAATCAGAATCGGGAGCGCGCCGATCGGTACGCCCGGACAGCGGCCCTCAGAGTCGTCGAGAATCCACTCCGGTCCAGGTACCAAACCTGCAGCACCTCCGCCCATCGCAAAGCCCAGCAAGGGCCCAGCCACTTTTGAAGACATGGGGATTCCACGTGTCAAACAAGAGGGGGATTGTGTAAGTACATTCCGCCTAATGTGGCATGCTCATTCGTGACCTGGTAAGAGCTCTGCATAGCTAACATAAAATGTCTGCTTAGGTTATCATGTAGTCGAGAACTGTCAGTGCTGACTGCAGCATGCGCAGCGAAACCATCTTTCGCGGCTGGTTCGGCTACCGTTCAAAAGAGTACCATGTCTGGTAAAAGGGTCTGAATAAGCCGGCTTGTCTGTCTAGTCCAGGAGCCCGCCTGCCAATCCGAAGAAAGAAGAAAAACAAGAGGTCATGTGTGTGGACTCGAGGATAATCTCATCTCATATGTACATATGCATATGTACTCGGCGCCCGTCTGTCCGAGATATCATGACCCGCAAGATGAAGAGCGTGTCATGCTCTTGTTATCCAAAAATTTTCTTGGCTACATTCTACGTGGCTGCATTAGCAAACTGCATTCTTCATTTTTCTACCGAGACTGCTCTTCTGAAGTGCCTGCTTCAACATTATGATTTGACTACCTAGATAGTTACCTATGTAGTAAAAAAGAAGCCCTTTTGTGCACATTTTAGTCTTGCATATCTCATATCCCATGATTCCCGCTCGCCATTTGACGTACATATATATGTAAATGCACGTGTGTATGTATGCTGTATGTATGCATATAATAACCAGAAAACGCATCCAAGCAGAATCGCTCCTGCTATTTTCTTGTCAAAAGATATAAAAAAAAAGTGCTGCTCAAAACGCATGGTATTTATCCACTCTTTCTACAACACCGGATTCATGCTCTCCCAGACTACCAGCAGCAGCAGCAGCAGCATATTTGGTTCCCGTCTGCTGGTCTCTCAGCTCCCGACTAATCTCATCCACATCCACATCAAGGTAATGGCTTAGAAACTGCCCAATCTCCGTATTTTCGACGTTGCCGCGAATGCGATCCGCTCCGGGACCACCAGAACTGTATACGTTGACATCAACGGCGGTGTGGCCGTGCGTGCTCCACCCAATGTGTGCGCGGAGGGAAATCATGGCGGCAAAGGTATTGATGGAGGACTCGGGGTGTTCGGCCAGCAAGGTAAGTTCTTGATCCGTGGCGTCGGAGATTCCCAGCCCGGATATGACGAGCTCGTTGTCGATCCATTTCTTCAATTGTCGTTTTTTGTCTATTGAGTGCGCTGCATCATTTGAGGAGGAAGAAGACGAAGAAGAAACATGCTTGATCAGAGTTGCGGCCAGTTTCTCGCATGACTGAGATGCATTCGCCAGGGCTTGCGGGTACCAGTTGTAGACAGGCCATTGGCCTGGTTCTTGGAGAGCAGTAGCAAGACCACCCGTTTCATGATCACTGGTTGCTACGAGGACAGTTTCGGTGGCGCTACTTTGAATAAAGTCCAGAACTGCTGCGAAAGTGTCGTCATATTCCAAGACCTCTCGGACCTGGGCGGCCGGATCGTTGATGTGGCCAGCGTGATCGATGCGGCTGCCCTCAATCATGAGGAAGAATCCCTTGTCGCTCTCGGATGTAGCCCTGTCGAGCGCCCGCAGGGCCGTCTTGGCCATTTCACTGAGGCTGGGATAGACGTCGTTCATGTTCCGTCTGTCGATCTCAAAAGGAACATCAGCCTCGGCGAAGAGGCCCAGCAGCGGTAACTGGGCCTTGTTGCCCCCATCGAGATGGTCGAACGCAGCCCGGGTATCGGCGTAGGTCCATCCGTACTTTTCCCTGGCCAGCGCCACCACGTCGACATTGTCCAGACGACAGCTCTCGGCAGTGCTGTTGGGCATGAAGTGGCAGCGGCCACCACCCAGCATCAGGTCAACCGATCGCCCCAGCGGTCCCTGACCGATTTCCTGCAGAGCAATCTCGTCCTGCATCTGTCTCATCATGACATGACTGGCGAAGCACGCTGGCGTTGCGTCGGTAATGTCCGTCGTGACAACCAGGCCGGTTGCGTAGCCGGCCCTTTTCGCGGCCTCAAGCACGGAACCACAAGGCTGGTGGTTCGGCAACACGGAAATGGCCCCATTGTAGCTCTTCTTGCCGCAGGAAAAGGCAGTGGCACCAGCGGCGCTATCAGTCACCAGGCTGTTGCTGGATCGTGTGCGACTGGAGCCCCAGAAGTGCTTGTCCAAAGTGAGGACATCTGCAGCGGGAAGCCCATCCACATGCTGGCGGTAGCTGCGGGTCAAGGAGAGAGACGCAGGCCCCATGCCATCAGACACCATGAAAACGAGATTGCGTTTGGCGGCGCGAGAGCCATCTCGGGAAGTCTGCTCTTTGTGTTGAGTCCAGACCGCGAGGACGATGACTGCAGCAGTGGCAACCAAGGCCCAGACAAAGATGGCAACCTCGCGCGACTTTGCCCGTTTGGAGGCTCGGACATGACTGCTGTTTCTCGTTGTGTTGGCTTCAGGTTCACGGTCTGTGACAGCGTTGTCAGCCTCTAGCAGAGGACTTCGTTCGGACGCCTGTTGTTGAGAAATCGACATGTTGTGAGAAAGCAGATCAGCTGAGAGCGGTACAGTCGTATGCACAACCGGCAGCGGCACTGACCATGAAGTATAGAGGTCGGTAAAAGGTTGCGTTGCAGCTCAAACAATCACATCAGGCAAGCTCTGAGAAAATGCCCAATGAGTGAATTGGGACGTGTGGCTCGATGGTGAGCACTGAGGAATCGGGATGTAACAGGCAGGCAGGGGCAGGCAAGATCATAGAAACGTCCAGTCTGGTGTTTACACATCTTAGATAAATAGGTGCCCGTGACTGGAGGCTGGTATCCAAGTACCAGGTACGTACCTTACCAACGGCCTGCCCCCCACGGGCGAGCCAAGGTCGCCGGATCCTTACTAGACTTAAGAGGGAGTACGTCACTTCCAAAATGCTGGCACTAGAGGAGTGACCAGATCGGCTCCACCAAGACCCCTCCACGTCCATCCAATCCGAGGCAACCACCCTCCAATGGCGGCGTCAAGTCTCAAAGAGTTATGAATGAGCTTGTTCATTCAGATGAAATATTTATTTATTACATGCATCCTTCCTGACAGTGTGTATGCACCACGACCCCCAACTGAAAACAGAAAAAACGAGCGCCCAACCAAAACATGTCTTCCAAGCTTCCAATCCAGCGTGCTTGATCGCTCTTGCGCTGTGGCACTAGACCGGCTCATCTCCAGATGGTGGTCTCAGACCACAACACTTCATGGCATGCACTATCCTATCGAAAGCATCTTGTCTGCGTCGAGATGCGGAAATCCGGTTCCGTATGCAGTTTCACGCTCAACAAACACCCGTCCGTCCTTTTCACGTGCAAGCGATGCATGTCTCAAGAATCAGCCAACTGATGCTAGCTCCTCTCCATGTTGTACCGAACAAACAATCTATCTAAAAAGTGGGAGTGTCGAATGCCGTTTGGTCTCGCCTGCGCAAAGCTTTCGATTGCCTCTTCCACTCCCAAATTGCAGCGCTCAACAAGATAACAGACAATAAGATAACCCGTTCGGTTGAATCCATAGTGACAGTGTACACCAATCAGCCGGCTTTCGGGATTTGTCCAGCCTTCGTCACTGGCGCGCTCAATCTGGCTCTTCCTCACTTGGTCTACTAGCCTGATAAACGACTGAATCTCATGAGGCTCTGGTGGGATTTTGGAAACGGTGGGAAACTTGTGATAGTGCACACCCCCTCGTTCAAGACCTCGCGGGTCATAAACTGGCTGATCCTTGGAGATATCAATGACGTCGCTGATGACGGAACCCCAATGACCGACAAAATGTGACGGGCTGTGGGCGTCATCCGCCTCGCGCAGTGTCTTCATAGCTCGGAAAATAGGCGCCTTCTTCGGGCCTATGGCTTCGGAAACTGGTTCGACTGACTTCCACTTGTTCAAGTTTTTTATGTCCCATTTGCCTTCGCGAGACAAGTACTGCAGCTGCCAGGCAAGAGACAGTCTCTGTGTCACGTGGCTTGCCAGGAAATCCGATACCAGTCCGGCCAGCACTCTTGAGTATCGTGGCATGTAAAGAAGTGCGTGGTTCGCGGGAGATGGCATGATGAACGACTGTACAACCTGGGGCGGGTGCGCAGGTTGCGGGGGTACAAATGCTGACGTCTCGAGAGGCGTAGAGATATCGTCATCGGTATCAGGGGACACGTCTCCGTCGCTCCTTGCCTGTGGCCAGCTGTCATTGTTCGTGCTGCTACTAGCCTCTATCTGCTCCAAGGCGCCCTTTGTGATATTTTCTTCTCCCATAATTGCAGGCTGCTGGCTGGATTCTGCTCTCGCTCCCTCGCATACTTCCAGGATCTTTTCAATTTGCGTTGGAGGTGTCAGATGATCGTCCGCCCCGCCTATCAGGAATATCGGAACTTTGATACGGGACCACTCATCGAGCCCTGCTAATCCTCCTACGGGCTTGCCTTGTACATAAGAGGGAAGTGCTCCAAAGGCCATCCGTCTGAAAACTGGAGTTCTGCTCTGCTTGTTGAAGCGATATTGCATGATTCTTAGCTCTCGGTCCGCCGCCTCGCCAACCAATCGAGACACACTGGAACTATAGGGTCCTCCGATGCCATCCCAGGCACGCCAGAGGGCAAAAATCCAGCCTGGAATCCACAACAGTCGGTGAAGAAAAGTGGTTGTTGGCTCGTCGGGTGGTACAGCAGGACATATAGCGACAAGTGCTACGACGTGTTGCGCGATGCTCGTCTTGCGGTCCTTGGAATTGCTCGCGAGCTGCGCGGTCAAAGCCGTTCCCATGCTATGGCCAATCAACACAATTCCTTGACCGAGTTCTGCATCTCGATGTTCTTCGATGATGATTTCGATCAACTCTCCCAGCGCTTCTGGCGTATACGCGTCCCAGGAGGTAGTGGTATAGTGCGAACGACCGCCTCCGGGGAAATCAATAGCCAGGCATGGAGCAAGGTCGACAAGACTGCTCAGTAATGGGTGAAACTGAGCAACGGAGCCCCCCAGTCCTGGGATGCAGACCAGAAGCGGCAGCGGCGCTGGTGATTTTGGAAGCTCTGCTGCTTTGCTGTGCGGCCTGAAGAAGACTCTCACATCAGTGTACTCAAACCTGCTTGTGTTGTATGATTTGAGCTGCGAATGGTCTCTCAGAAGAGGCGGATCTGTTGACAGAGGATCCGTATCAAAGGCGCCGCTATCTGAGTTGGAAGGTACATCACGGTCTGCCATTTGAGATAAGAGACCGGGGCGCGCAGGTAAATAAAAATATGGAAGACAGCTTGGACGTTTGGGCAATGTGGATAGAAATGGTTGGCGAAAGGATATAGTCCAGAGAGATGCCCAAGTACTGCGAAATTTACTTGTCTTGGCTTCTTCAGTGATGAATTTCACACCACTAAAATCGGGTGAGAAGAAAAGACTAGCCTTCTGATCCGTCGCACCAGATAGGTCTCGGAAAATCCAGATGTGCTACTCAGGCATTGAGCTGGGCAGGAACATCTGGACTGATGATGCGCGACTGCCTTCTGCCTTCTGCCTTCTGCCTTCTGCCTTCTTCCTTCTGCCTTCTTCTGCCTTATGGCTCGGATTGACCTCGATGACATGAATCAGTCGCTGCTATGCAATCGCGGGCACCTGCACAGTTTGAAAGGGAGTTGACGGTCCCGGACGGATGCATGCCTAAATCTTACTCACTATGGCAAGTCAAGTTCACGCGTCGCGGTCGTCGGGAAAAGCGGCTATCTCGATTGTCGCCGTGTCAGCTCGCCGGCGATGACGCGATCATAACGGGTAAGGCACAAGCAGTAGTGGAAACGGTTCGAACCGGACTGGACGAGCCTCACTTTTTCTGGTGTTGCGTTTTGAGCAGAGGGAGGGAAACGGGCAGGCGCATGTGCGTATAGGCTAATTAAGCGCGCGACTGTCAAACTGTCTAAGCCGACTGGAGTTTGTACGAATGGATCAATGATTTTGGCACCGTGGCATGAATCGTCATCAGACATGGTGCAGCCTGACATGACAACGCAACGCGACCCCCTTGCTTGAGACGGTCGGTGCCCATTTTTGTCGGCAATCGGCTTCCACATTTGTGGAGCTGGGCCTACCCTATTCGGTTTCCAAAATGGCCTCGGAACTACAAGCTCAACAAATGAGATCTTCCCTGATGATACGATAGGCTATACAAAGCCTTTTTCACGACATTCGAAAAAAAAAGATAAAAATAAAAAATCAATCATACAGACATGATGAAGTAGTCCAGATAGCTCGTGCAGTCTGCGGATACTACGTATTGATTCATCATGAGAGACACAGTATTTATCCACGCACCATCATACTCGCAGAATAAGACGAGATAGAATCGTCACAATTATCACAAACTAAGCTGATCCGAATCACACCCTAAGCCTTGGCGCCGATACCGTCTTCCCAGCCCATTGGTATCAAAGCCGCAGCAACTTCAGAGATTCCGCGTTCTGTGGCGAGTAAGTTGAACTGCGCGGCCGCGTTTCTCGTATCCAAAACCTCGACTCGCATCCCGAGCTGGGCGATGTGCATCTTTGTTTCAGGGCTAAGGGGAAGGTTACTTTTGCCCACACCGAGGACCAGCAAGTCTGCACACCGGAACGGTTAGTATTCGAGAGCATGTGCCAAGAAAGTGGCAGGTAGGTCGCCCAACCACGGCTGCAATATGTCCCGTGGCACAAAATGCGTCGTTTGCGAGCCTCTCACAAAGAGAGCAAGTTCCTCGACGAGGGAGGAAAGCAAAGACATATAGGGAAAAAATATCATAATAAAACAATAATGATACAGAAAAATTGAGTCAGGATAAGGCCATATTGCTTACCTGGACGAGGCCACAACAGATCAAACAAGCCGAATGCCTCTGGTGCAAGATCGAATTGGCCCTTATCGTTCGTGAGCTTCAGAGATCCCCTCGCTTCCCATGGTTTCCACGTGAAAGCCTCCCCGTGGACCAGTAACGCCCCATCACCATTCGCAATGGTGAGACCACTATTCAGACCAAATCCGTCGTACATGCAGACATCCACCGAAGTGGACGGCGCGGGCACGTCGCCCAGCATATTCATTTCATTAAAATCGGTCGGTGACGGCTCGGATGGCGTGTCTCGTCGTGAGCGAAACCGGGGAGGACATGTCTGGAAGAATCGAGCATGCCTCCTCGTTGTCGTTGAGCTGACAGCAGAAGCCTCCAAATGGGGCCTGGAATAATAAGAGAAAGTGGAAAGGGGTTTTTGTGGTTGTCGAGGAAGAAGAAATTGAGAGGTTCGCTGTTCGCAGCCGATGCGACTGACCCTGCAGCAAGCTCGAAGAGTGCTGGCCATGACGGGCCAGTCGATTGAGAAAATCGATTTCACAAAAGGCGTGCGTACTAGACCGACGTTCGTACAGGAATACAAAGACGAGAATTGGGGATCGGTAACTATATGCGACAAGAGTATACCGACAGCGACGTATTGTTGACCAGTGCTTTTTTGAGCTCTCTGCAAGAGAAAGAACGGTGCGAGGATCAAAAGAGCAACCGTCTATTTCATCATCAGTCTGGTCTGGGCAAAGGACCTAGTCATGGTGCCCCACATTACCACCATGTCACTTGAAGCCTATTCCACCACGTCCATCTTATTCCTTTTCAATTCGTTAATTTGACGTTATGTTTCTGTCGTTACTGTATAATTACATAGTCATGCAGTCGTCGTCTCAGCGTACGTAGACTGTCGGAAATCACTGGAAATACTCAAAAGTGAGACCACGGAATTGGAATGTGATCTTGATGCTCTTTTTTTCTTCTTCGTTTCATTCGATCACCAAGGAGGAGATGCAGTCCCGACAACGGCAGAAGATCAGTGCTTCCAGCCGAGTTCCCTATGTGTGCAGATCCTTTTGTCCTAATGAACACCAAAACAGTGAACCATCGCCTTTTCCCCTCCCCGCCTCCAAAAAAAAGTTAAAAAAAAAGTTTCCTTGCCACATCGCACAGTAAAGTCACAAAAACCGTTACCATGAAAACATTTATTTCTTCTTCTGGCTCTGCTCCTGCTCCTTCAACACCTTCTTGACAATCTTTTGCTCCTCGATCAAGAAGGCACGGACAATGCGATCACGAACGCAACCACCGCATCTCGATCCACCGTAGGCACGCTGCACAGTCTTCTTGGGTTTCGAGATCTGTGAGTACTCGCGAGGTCGGAGGGCGGGAATCTATTTTTCATAGAGTCTCGTGAGTAAGTTTCTTATTTTTTTGTATGAGTTGGCATAGGTTTCTCCAAGACAATGCCCACGACTTGCGAGACGGTTCCATCGTGGCTTCTCTGATAATGATCATGACTACCGGATCGCCCAGCTGCCGGTCGTTCGAGAATCGCATTTTTTCGACCAGACCGACTCGCAGCCAGGGGGTTGTCTTGTAATCCCATATCCGCCTGAACTATCCCGCCCATTTCGTCGCTATTGAATTACTTACGCCAATCAACTTGGAGCCACAGTCGCCGCACTTGGGGACGGTGCCGCGCTTCTTAATGTGCAGCAATCGGAGCTCGCCACCGGGAGTCTTCACCACGCGGGTGCGGTTAGATCGAGTGTTGTAGCTAGTGTAGTGTGTCAGAAACTTGGTTGGAATTCGTTGAAAACACGCCGTTTATGAATGGTTTGAATTGTCGATATATATCGGCCTGTAGCTTACCCATTGCGGCGGCGGTAGGTAACTCGTTGAGGCGCCATTGTTGCTTGTCGTGCTGGGAGTGTGCAATGAGGATCTCACCAGGAAACGATGAATTTCGAGATTTGGGTACAATTTGTGTGGGTGGAAAAGATAGATTGTGCCCGCTAACCTGGCGAATCAGAGTCGTTCCATCTTGTGCCTGACCCACTGAGCGGTCACATGACAGTCATGGTAAAGCTAACAGCACTTCATGTGGAGCTGAAATGACCGCCGGAATACAGAGTATGGTAGGTAGAGTTGTCCTCGCCGTCTGCTCCTTAACACAACACCTCGACGGCCACTAGTGAGTGTCACGCGAAGAGACCGCAAATCATGCGCAGCGTCTCTGTTTGCCCACGCGAGTAGCAGCACACTTTCTTGCAAGTGTTCCTCCCACCTTGAACTCTCGTGTTCTTGCAGCCATGATAGAGCGGCCACCAAATACTCGAGGGACGATAACAGTGGCAGAAGAACCCGACGAATAGACCCTTTCTTTCCAACATATTGTATGCTATAATTCCTGCCCTCGTGGAAACGGAAAGAAGTTAATGCTGTTATCTTCATGTCGTGCATGCAACCTCCGAGGCACATGTTTGAGATCATCACAGACATCACAGTCTGCGTCAATCACTTGAGACTTCAGAACTGGAAACAAACAGCAATTTTCTTCATTAATAATATGTTTCGCCATGAGTAACGCAACTGCCCGAGACGCACCGAACGCCAAAACAACCAAAAATAATAATGATCGGAAGATCAAATAGTATGCTGGAGAGTTTGTCAATCCCTGTCCATCTTGAACCAATCTGGATGGTCCTTGTGTCGCCACGGCTTTATGCCTAGAGGATCCTCCTGTCGACTCCTCTCAGCGTATGCAAATATCTGCTTGCTCGTCTCGTCTTTCATGAGGTCTTGAAACTCCCTAATATCTAACTGAGCATCATTCACTGCCTTGACAAAGCTATTGAAAAGAGCATCGGCTGCGATTCCCTCCCCCATCGCATTAGTCTGGCTACTTCCAAATCGGTCATCTTGGAGGACTCACGCGATGGCTGTTTTTGAATCAGGGGGTCCAGCATTTTGGGAATAATATCTCTCAGTAGTCGTGCCTGCGGCAGTTCGAGGTTAACGAGTGAAACAAAAATGAGAGGCACATTTTTGATGAAAGAAGTGGATGGGCTGGATGTGCTATACCTTGATATATAGGAGCTTGAGTCGTTTCATAGCTTGGCTCAACTGAACCTCGTCCATTGGTGCGTCGTTGCCGATCATGTCAGCGGCTGCCTCTGGCCGATCATCCATGATACTTGCAGTGAAATGCAGAAACTGTGGCTTAATGGAGAATCAGCTTGAAATCGATGACATCGTTTTGAGTGTAATGGTCAGAGTCGATGTCGTCGTTGTGTTGAGGCAGGTGAGGCAGGTGAGGCAAGGGAGTGTGGGGTGTTTGATTGACTGGGATGACGGAGCTGATTCTAAACAAAGCAGAAAGTGATACACCAGACCGGACACCACGCCCCTCATTTTGTTAGCAAAGGCGACGTACATGATGTATCTTTGACAGCCGAGGGAGATAATCGAAACAAAAAAATAACAAAGCAGCGCAGTCCCTGAAAGAAATGTCGAACGGTTTTCATTCGAGCATGCATCAGTAGAGGATACTTTCAGGTTCTTAGCACCACCGAAACAACTGACGGAAGACAATAGGATGAGTAAGTAGTACCCAAAGAATAAGGTTTGGGTCTATGTGCATATCCAGTTACTACTGCCCTAACCTGTGGTTTTATAAAACGCAGTCTCTCGCCACATATCGAGGAGCTTTGTTTTTTCAAGAGATACAGGGGAAAAGTATTGTTTCAAGACATATACATACATATGCATGTATATGTATGTCGTATTTTGTAGAAAAGGCTGCCTGGCACACCAGAAGGCACAAGCTGGATTTCCGGAACCTGTCTCGCGTTCTGGCCCCAATGCTCCATGGAGTGGATTCCTGATCTCCACGCAACGTGACTGGCTGAAACCAAAGCTCCGTCTGGCTGTACCCAATGAGCTGTTAAGAGCGCGGTTTAGAAAATCCTCATAGCCCAGCCATCTTCATTTGCCCAGCCGACCAGGTACCTACCTACCTACATACCTATGTAGGTACATAATTACATACAACATATTTGTGTACACAGTACTGTACATCAACCGCGACACCGAGATATCCGATATCACCATTATCGACAGCCGCGCCGTTCATCCATCCAGAGAGTACCTGCAAGATTCCTTTGCCTCCCTCATCGGAAAACATAGAACAAGATTCTCCCTTCCAGAGCTTCTAGACTCCGCAAGCAATTCCCCCCTCCTTCCTCGTACGGGGAAGTCGCGCTTATCGCGATCGAAGTTCGACACACGATGCCAAACACACCACCACCAGCCCTCCTGCCACCTCCAGAAGGCATATTCCGGTCGTTCGATGACCTCATGACTTCTGTACAAAGAGTCGCAAAAGACCAGGGCTACGGAATCGTCAAGCTTCGTGCATCGAATTATCGCGATGGAAAACCCACGCGTTACGATCTGGTGTGCGACCGGGGAGGTGTCAAGTATAACAGCACGGCCAAGAAACGCAATCCATCCACCCGCAAGATTGACTGTCCTTTTCGAGCCAAGGCTGTATGCGAAGTACAGCTAGGAAATCAATGGAGATTTGCTTTGCAGGAACCTCGTCACAATCACGAGCCTCGCGTCCCCTCCGGAACCCCCGGACAAGAGAATGCACCACTTGCAACTACTATTCGATCCTTCACTAATAAGCTGGACCGGCTGAGCCATGATATGGCGCAAGGATTCATGCGCATCGAACAGCGACTGGAGAACATAGAAAAGCGGATGGAAAATCTAGAGGCTCGCGCCGGAGGCTATGAACCGCGCTTTCAGTCAATCGAGTCACGGTTACAGAACATGGAAGGGCCACGTATGGATGGCATCGGCATGGATGATGTTGAAACGCGTCTGCTAGCCTCTTCGGTCATGTAGAATGACAAACAAATGCTTTGTAAAGCAGTGTTTTTGTCTTCCCTTTTTCCCCCCCCCTCAGCGCATGACCGAGATTAAACTCGGTTTGTTGCTCGATCATGCAGATGAAGAGTTTTGGCCCTAACGTCGGGATCACAGGAGAGCCATGATTCTGCATTACGTATTATGTCTCGTCACACTGCAGTATCACATTGTATCGTCATTGAATTCAGGCCTGGTTGCTGTGAATTCAACATCTTATCAATGCTCTTGGACCTCGGAATTTGAATTGTATCACGATCTGCGCAGACAGTGTTTTCTTTGTCTTTTTTTCCTTTTTCCCTTTTTTTGCAATTCTTGTTCTTCTCTTTCTTTTCCTTCTTCTTCGATTCACGATTCCCCAGACATAAAATATGGAAGAGTATGTCGACGGCGTTATAAGCTTCTGTGAAGATCCTGGCTTTTGTCTGCAATTGGAATGTTTTTGGGTTGTGTTTCTTTATAGGAAGGCCGGCAATGTTTGGGAGGCAACAATTCCACCGGCTGTTCAGGTGTCTATACTGTGGTCTTACTCTAGAAGTTTAGGTATCATATGGATCAGACATTGCGGCGGAGGAGAATGAGTCGCAGACGCTTTGATATGTTTGATATGTAAAAAAACTGTGCCAAGGGAGTTAGAGGAGAAAGTATCGCTTGGTTTATAGGCAAATAACGCGATATATTTAGGACTGAATGATGTGCTCACTATAAGCTACGACTGAGATGTCGACCAGAGTGTTGTTCGTCATCAACTTGATCTGTATGTCATCCGCGGTCAACTTCTTAGAATGAAAGATAGCTCTTCTCCTCATACAACGCAAGGACGTGCGTTACTACCTGTGCATTTGCCGGGCCTCAGTAGGTATCTAACATTATTCAAGATCTTGACTTGTCTATAAGACGAAGGATCGGATCTCTAGTGTATATTGTTTTCGAACTAGACAATGAAAATCTTTGAGACATCTCCTTTCAAAGCCACACCTGAGTCTGGCGGCGAAAACATCCCCAAGAGCCGCGCAAAAAGGTGAGCTGCACGACATCTCGCTCACTTCGCGCTGCAATTGACCTTTCACTTCTCAGGCACGCTGATATTGGGGCAGGAGAAGTCGATACTGGAGATGAATCGTACTGTTGGAGCTGAGTCCAGTTCTAAAGGGAAAAGCTCTTCGCTCACAGCCCTAAACCAATGACCTTCATATCTGCCTCTAATGCCTAGTGCTCAGGGAGGCAGCCCGCTGGAACTCAGGTATATGCATGTATATATACTCAAGCAAGTCTGGTATTGACGTTATAATTGTTGGCGAGGACCTAGCGCGAGTCGGACAAGACGAGCAGGCCACGACCGACGAGAGGAAGAGCTCGTCATGATTGGTGCTCTTCAGAATCAGTACGTAACTCTGCATGAATTACAATCCTCGCCAGTGCTCATACTGGTGGTACGGTCACGAGGGAGGGAGCCTAGTCAAGACTTGGAAGCATTGACCTTGGACCATGCGTACTGCTCATCACATTACTGCACGATGATGAGCTGCACTTCGTTCTGACATCAACGGCCGAAAGTTTATATGTCCCCCTCCATCCCCACTCTCTGATAGCCGTGCCATCATCTCGCATCAACCCCGACTCGGCTCGAGCTACTGCTGCGTGTATGTCTATCCAGTACAATCTGAGCAGTCTTGTGCATGCATCAACCGCTGCCGTTTGGAACTGACCGTTTGGTACTGACTTCTTCTCCCGAGTGGTAGAACAGAGCTCTTCAAAACCGCGTCTTAAAGCGTAAAATCGTGCCGCCAACCATGGGACTCTCGTTTTCGCGTTATTTCGGAGGCAGACGCTTCGGCACTAGCGTTCACGTTGACAAACATGGCATGAGGCGCGGGCCGTGGCGGTTCTCCTTGGGCAAATACAGCTGTTTTCGATCCTGAAGACGTGCGTCGAGTAGAATGAGGGCATCCGACAAGTGATGAGTGGTGGAAGGCGTCGGCAGATGTGTGCATGTCCACTGAGTATGGCTTTTGTTGTGGGGTATGGCAATCTAAGTCAAGGGATTCTACGATCAAGGCGTGGAGGCAGGCAGGCGATTGTGTAATTCTGGGTTGTGGGTAGCTTGTCACGGTGGCAGTGATAGTAGCGTAATTTGCAAACCCCGAAAACGTTACCACGAGAATAAAACGATCAAGAACTGAGTATGGTTGGGACATGCTCTGCGCAGTCTGGACTGCAGTGGAATATCGGGATATATCTCCACTGTAACCTTGGTATGGTACCCGGTGGCATTCTGGGCGCCGGGGAGGCACGACCCGCAGTATGCATCTATCCGGACTTGCTGGCAGCTGGAGTTAGGCGCCTGGGTACCTACAGTGGGTTTGTATGTAGGCATTTATTTGTCTGTGGGAAACTAGATCGACTTCTCAAGACGCTTCGACGCATGAAATGCGTACGACCAGTATTACACACGGCTTGGCGTATTAGCTCGGATGTCAAGCCCTCGTCCAGTCATGCTCAACTGACTGCTACTGCGATAAGCGCAGCACCATTCCATTCACGTCTTTGGCTTCTGGATCACACTTGCTTACGGAGAGTTGATAACTTTCAAAACCAACGACACCGGTCCACCCAGCCGGCATCATGGCCATTCTGTCGTTCACTCTCAGTGAGGAAGGCGTGTCCACATTCCGAGACGCACTCATCTGCCTCAACAAGTTCAGCGATGACGTCTCTCTAGAAGCTAGAAATAACTCAGTAAGATATCCATTTCCATTTCCGCGGCACTCGAATAATTGAAAAGCTAAAACGGGTTTCTGTCTGCCCATCTAGTTTGTACTCACTACTCTAAACAACTCTAAATCAGCATATGCGAGCTTCAAATTCGCCACCAATAGGTTCTTTTCCAAGTATCAGTTTAACCCGATTGGCCAGTTCCGGGAACGCTTTTACTGCACATTATATGTTCGGGTCAGTCACTGTCCCGATTCTGAGCGTCCAGGAAAGAACATCTGCCATTTGTTTTTTTTTGTTTGCATCTCGCGCATGCTAAAATTTCCTGTCGCCATTCATGCATGACATTGGCTGATTCTCATCACCCAGGCTCTCATCTCTCTGTTCCGTAGTCGATCAAGCCCAGATACTCAACGTGATGCAGATAGACAGTCCTTCATTGATAGATGTGATGTTGTCGTTGAAGACGGAGAAGGGCTCAAAAGCCGCTTCATTGTTCGCATGGTGTTCCGAAACGGGCTGACATCGACACATCGCCTGCCATTCGAGGTTGCTGTGCCTGTTCATGCCAAGTTCAGCAAACAGGACGCTCCACATCATTGGACAATCTCGTCGAGAACCCTTCGTCAGCTTATGGACCATTTTGGACCTGGCATAGAGTATTTAGACATCAATACTGACGGAGATCATGTCAATTTTACTTGCTTCAGCGAGAAGACTGTCAGCGAGGACGGTATGGATTCCCGCTAGTTCTTGATTAACGACTCCATCAAGCTGACATTAGCCTAAGCGGTACTGAAAAAGCCATTGCAAACTTCAATTGCCATTGAAATCGACGAGTTTGACGACATTGATGTCGAGAACAAGCTCCATATCGTAATATCTGTAAAAGATTTTCGAGCAATTATCCAACATGCTGGAGTTACCGGAAATGCCATCTCTGCAAGATATTCTCTGCCTGCAAAGCCAATTCTCTTTTCATACTCCGGAGACGCCTTGTCCTGCGAATTTCTCGTTATGACAGTGGGGGAACGTTGTAAAAATCCCACGCAGAAAGTGAAAAAAGGTCGGCAAGGAGCTAGCAACAATACAGGTCCGCGACTGGAAGCTGTGTCTCAGAGAACGAGTGTTGCCCCATCCGAGTCTATCGATCAGCCACGAAATCATCAAACTTCGCAATCGACGGCGTCGCTGACGAGAAATGGTATACCGAACCCGACAACGCCGCATTTGAGCGCTCCTAGAGCCAGCGCTTCAAGAATAGGCGCTTTTGATCTTAGACCATCCCAGAAACCGCCCCCACCGACTGTTCCGTCCGAGAGCCTCTTTGTAGATGACGATGGCTGGGAACCAGTAAGAGACGAGGATGAAGGTGCCGAAGAAGAGGCCAGACTAGAGTGGGACCATAGTGCTGATCCGGTATTTCAAATGGCTTCCGTTTCTTTTCCATCTCTATAGCTCCCTATTCGTCCATGAAGCTAACATAGAAAGAAGCCGTCCGTGGCGCGAATGAGTAGGATAGAGGAAGAAAGTCACACTGCAGGTCCTGGACGGCAAGAAGAACCCCGGTCCCAGTCAGCAGCGGCAGCGGAAACGGAAGCGGAAGCAGAAGCGCATTCAATATACCTAGAGCCGACGCAAAAGCTTTCAGAGGTTCACAATCTCGCCTTGTTCCCTGATTAGAACACCTTAGAGTATGGGGAAACAAGCAACAGGAAAAAATACATCAACCAGATCTAATACATATCCAACTGGTGGCACAACCGGCCCCTATCATCGCAATGCGAGAAGCGGCAGGAATGAATTTAGACGACGCAATTACATTCCAACGGCCCTTCACGTCGTTCTGGTCGACGTGAGGACCGCAATTTCCATGTTCACCCCAACCCCATGATAGCACATCTCCGTCTTCTGATAAAGCAACAGTGTGCTCGCTACCGATAGCGATCTGTTTAATGCGAGGTAGATTGGGAGGGGGAAGCTGGCCATGATCATTCCTGCCCCATCCTCTCAAAGTACCATCGTCCATCAGCATGTAGACAGCTCCCCATCCAGACCTGACGTCGATCCATGAAGGCACTGTCTTGGGATTGTGGGCCACGATGCTCCATTTATCAGATCCTAATACACAAACATGTCCCGATTCTGGTGTGCTGAACAAGCATGTGGTTTCTTTGGTGCAAACTGCACGAGCGACTTTAAAGTTGATGTTGTTTATTTTGCGAGGTTCAAAAGTGATATTCGAAGGCTCACCCAGTTGTGCTTTACGACAATTTCCCCAACCGTAGGCATCTCCGTTATCAAGCACAGCTACCACGTGGCCCATTGAGGCACTCAGGTCGATTATTTCGGTATCTTGCGGTGGAAAGTGTGGAAGAAGTGTGGCAACTGGAGTTCGAAAGATGAACTCGCCGGCACCCAACTCTCCTTTCATACCTGTCCCGAAACTGAACACCTTTGTCCGTTTGCCGTAAGCATCTCGTGAAACGAGAAAGGAGGCATCCCAAGTAGCTGCAATCAAACTAATGTGTCCTATATCTTTCATCATTTCTTCCCCAGCGAGGAGACTCAACTGAAAGACTGGTGTGTCTGGCAAACCACGAGTAATCCCACATGCTCCACTAGAACCATCACCACTCCAATATAACTCGCCAGACTGGGTCAACAAAAGGGTATGATTGCCTCCAGCGGCGATGCTCACTACGTCTGAAGTCGGGGGCGCTGGGTGAAATTGGACTGGCTTAGGAACGGACACGTCTTCCTTGTGACCGATGCCGAGCTGTCCAGAGCCATTAGACCCAATGGCATATATGGCCTGCATTTGAAAACATGAAAGTCGCTGAGTCGAGATTCGTTAAACTAATTGTTTTGTTGTCTATTTCTCCGTTGGATTTTTGGAGTGGATTTTGGTTACCTACCAAGGGCTCTAGGTTATAATGCAGTTTATGTGGGTGGGAAGATCTCCAGCCCGTGATTACATAATGCGAGTCCACCCTGCGCCGCCTATTAATTAGCAATTTTTTCCCTCCCAAAGCGAAAAAGGTAGCTCTCTCTTTACTTTTTCTCAAAACTGCAGTAAAACTTTCGGCGCAGTCGATTTTTTTTTCACAGCTCCCAATCTGCCAGCCTTTGTTTCCTGCGAAGCTCTACTGGCGTGAGGATGTGATTGCTTGGTCTTGTCTGTTTCTTCTTGCTCAAACCAAGGACGCTTTACAAACTTCGCACCATGGCTACTGCAACAGAGACGGTCCCAACCGGGATGGAAAACTTTGTTGTTGGACTAATTGGTATGGGCGACATGGGCAAGATGTACGCCGATAAGCTTGCTGCGGCAGGTTGGAGGTAAGTCGACGCGTATCAGATCGTGGCCCTTCGAGTGCGCTCAACAAACAAGCCTCGGCTGCCACAAATCATAGTAAGTCTCTGAGAAGAAGAAAAGACCACACGCGAACACACAAACACAACCTTCTCTCGCCAAATTCATGCTGTCGACTACGATGATGACTAGAGCGCATTTGGCTCGAGTATTGTGCAGATCTGTCTTCGGACCGTTCCGGTCTGTTGATTTGATCTGTGCTCTCACTGATGTAAACGCTTGCTACCTTAACAAACAACTGTCTGAAGTAGTCGCACCGCATGAATTTGGGTTATGCTTACGTCCCACTCTATCATCCTTTTACTCCGAAGCAAACGAGGCTGACCACAAAAAAAAAGGATAGTAGATTGACCAACATGTCCGTATTAGAGTTTTAGCCTGCGATAGGGAAGATAGATTCGATAGTCTTAAAGAACAATATCATGGAAAAGTACGCCCTATCAAGTGCTGTCAATCTGTTCAAGAAGAAGAAAATAAAAAACTGGTAAACATAAAAAACCATGCTGAGGCTGGCCGAATAGAAGAACATAGAGATTTGTCGAAACGGGCACTATGTATCGCGAGCCAGCGACTACATCATATACAGCGTTGAGGCCGCCATCATTGACCGCGTGATTGGCGAATTTGGACCCTGTATGCACTCTCTCCCATTCGTCTTGTTGATTTGATTCGATGGGGCATCGGAAGTTGTGTCCATTCTGATCTGACATGTCTCACGCATGCCTTGTCTATTTTTTTTAAAGCAACGAAGATGGGCGCCATTGTAGGCGGACAAACATCATGCAAGTCTCCAGAAATTACCGCTTTCGAGAAGCATCTCCCACCGGACGTCCATGTCATATCATGCCACTCACTACATGGTCCTGGCGTGGACACTTATAACCAACCGCTCGTTCTCATTCAGCATCGTGCACCTGACGAGGCCATGCGCAAGGTGGAAGCCGTCCTGCGCTGTTTCCGATCCAAGTATGTCTACCTGACTGCGGAAGAGCATGATCGGATCACTGCCGACACGCAGGCTGTCACGCATGCTGCGTTCCTGTCTATGGGCAAGGCGTGGCATGCCAATAGTCAGTTTCCGTGGGAGCTGAGCCGCTATGTTGGCGGAATTGAGAATGTCAAGATCAACACCATGCTGCGTATATACGGCCAGAAATGGCACGTGTACGCCGGACTCGCGATCCTGAACCCCGAAGCTAGAAAGCAAGTTAGCCAGTACGCCAAGAGTGTCACGTCTTTATACAAGCTGATGCTCGAGGAAGACCTCGAAGGCCTCCGCAGCAGGATATATGCGGCTCGCGACAAGGTGTTTGGGACCACAGCAAGCTGGGAAGGCGGTCCGCTGATCGAACCGTCTATATTGTCTTCCTTCTCGCTCGGCAAACCAACGGATGCACCGCCCAGGCCCAACAGCCACCTCAGTCTGCTTGGCATGGTCGATTGCTGGGCCGCTCTTAACATTGTGCCCTACGACCACATGCTTTGCAGCACTCCACTGTTCCGGCTGCGACTGGGTGTCACAGAACACCTGTTCCGCGATACGGACTTGCTGGATGAGACGTTGCGGACAGCTGTGGAGGACAAGACGTATCGCAGCGATGATCTCGAGTTCACATTTGCGGCGAGGGGCTGGGCAGAATGCGTTAGCCTCGGCCATTTTGAGACGTGGGAGAAGCGTTTTGTCAGTACGCAGGACTTTTTCAAGCCCCGGTTCGCCGAGGCCAAGATGGTGGCCAACCAGATGATAAAAAAGGTCCTCGAAGGTCCCAAGGAGGACGGCCCGTCCACGGCAGCGGCAGCGGCAACCGAGGACCCAAAAATGGTTGCGTGATGATTTTGCTCGGGCTGTTGCCGCGCTTGATTAGTAGCCAGAAGGGGCCATACGTAGTAATTTTTTTCCGCCATGAAAAAAAAAAAAAAAAAGACTCAGGACTAGGTCTTGCTGAGAAGTTCCCACATGTCACGGCAGCAGTGCTTGACGGAAATAACGGGTAAGTAAAGAAGGTTTGCGTGCCCAGGCGCAGAAAGGGGGTAAAGAGAATAAGGAGAAGGAGAGAGGCAAAAAAAGCCAATTATGACATACCAATGCTGTCAAAAATCCAAATTGCGACTGAGTTTTCACTGCTTTCGCGACCTCGTGGGAATAAGTCCCCATTATGAGGATTTCCATCTCAACTTCATCGCGTATTCTGAGCATCATTGAGTCATGCTGGGAAGAAACTTTGAACCGCCTATCTGCTACACATTCAGCTTACATTCTTTAACACATGTTACTTACAAAAATTCGAAAACGGTAATTTTGAAGAGTTTCCGAATCGGACGGCAGACGATGTTTCAGGTCCTAGACGCTCCTTCGTCTGCCTTGTCATTCTGCCTCCACAATCTTGTTGCTCTGGAGAAACAAGCGCGGCCGGTTAATGGGGCAGATCTGGGGTCCGTTGTGTCACCAGGCAGTACGACATGTACTCCGTTGTACATAATGTACATACACATGTATTTAGCCATGTATTTTGTTCACAGCGAGCAAATGCACATGTTGTTTATTTTGACATGCTGGCCGTCCATCACTCGTCCAGTGTGGGTTTCTCTTGGTGGCCTGCATCGCAACTCTGTCTACATTGTCATGCTTTGTCCCCCGAGCGGCGGTTAACGGAGAATTTGGCCAACAATTGAGCCGACACACATGTGACATGACCGGTGGCAGCTAATTGGCAGCTGGCAGCTCCAGCGCTCTGGTTGAGAGGTAGCTTTGAAGGCATCATCAACTGCTCGGTGCTGGAGGAGCGAGGCAGTATGTACATTACGTCTGTACTTCTGTACAGTACGCATGCAGGCCCCATATCTGGGCCTGGGCGCTTAGCGCTTAGTGCTTAGTGCTCACTGTTTCTTTGCCGAGGTGGGTGCAACCAGCCTTCCGACGCAGCAGGTGTACCTGATGTACCGGGACAGACGGACCATGTACACGTACCGACGGACCAAACTGGCCACCAAACATGTAAACAAATCGATTGGCCGACCAGACCGTCCCCAACAAGCAGCTTCAATAACAGCACCTGCCCTAGCTTCCCGGACCCGAATTCTGACGACAAAAAGGCAGTCCATCAGAGTTCGGTAATAGAATTGTGACAAATTATATTCTTGAAATTTCATACTACGAGATATAACAATACGTGCGTGTAGGTGTTCAAAATCATTGCTCGTCTCTGACGGAGCTATCACCAGAAATCGGAGTGGCGCGCAAAGGTACCTAGGTACACGTTGTACATACAACCAACATTGAAGCCACCCCCTCCTCCCTGCGAGTCGCTCACACCTTGTACTGTCATCCCGCGTGGACGTTCTGTCTTTTGTCGGCTCGCATTGCTCGCATTTCTTTCTTGCTCTCATCCTCTCGCCGCCATCATCGCCAGTATCGCTAGCTTCGCCGCCGCACCGCGTGTATACGTTGCTCTCTGCAATTGATCAGAAGCCCTCCGTGCCGTCTTCGTGTCGCCCGCCGCGTGAATACTCTCCCAGGACACCTCCCCATCGCAAGCATGTCCGTCAAATTCGAACGAGACACCTTGCGGCAGACGGCGCAAAATGTCCTGCCCAGCGCTGTGGCCGAGGGCAAAATCCCGGGCACCAGTGGCAAACATCCTTTGGCGGAGCAGGTTGGCACTGCCCTGACCGGCGGCCTGGTGAATGCCGGTACCAAGGGTTATCTTGCTGTATGTGTCTGACCTCATCATTACCATTGCGGATGACTTTTGTACGACAATGTTTATCTACTTTTTTTTTAAAGAAAAATGGGGGGAAATGGAAAAGGAAAGGAAAGGAAAGAAAATAAAGAAAATAAAGGAAACGACCAGAAGAAAGACGAAGAAAGACGAAAAAAAAATCACACTGACTCGCCCGTCGAAATATAGGCCTACATCAAGCAGCTCGAGTCGAATCCCTTGCGAACAAAGATGCTCACGGCCGGATCCCTGGCTGGCGCCCAGGAGCTCATCGCCTCATGGCTCGCCAGGGATCGCAACAAGCATGGCCACTACTTTACTTCTCGTGTTCCCAAGATGGCAGCCTATGGCGCCCTCGTCAGTGCGCCGCTGGGACATTTTCTTATTTGGCTTTTGCAGAAAGTCTTTCGAGGCCGCACAAGCCTCAAGGCCAAGATCATGCAAATCGTCATTAGCAACCTGATTGTACGTTGGGTCTTGTGTTTTCTCTGTCTAGTTCTGACTCTCTTTCTTCTCTTTTGTGTCGTCCGCAATATGCATGGCTCACTAACGGAACTGTACTTTTGTCTGTGGTCTTACAGATTGCGCCTATTCAAAACAGCATCTACCTGATAGCCATGGCTCTCATTGCCGGTGCCCGCACGTACCACCAGGTTCGGGCAACAGTCAGGGTCGGCTTCTGGAGAGTCATGCGCGTGTCCTGGGTCACGTCACCAATCTGCCTGGCCTTTGCTCAGAAATTCCTCCCGGATCTACTCTGGGTGCCCTTCTTCAACGTCATCTCATTCATCATCGGCACTTATATCAACACCGTGACCAAGAGGAAGCGTCTCGCAGCTCTCCGCAAGAAGCATTTCGGGGACGGCCGCTCTGGCGGCATGGGTCGATCCGACGATTATCCTCCTCTGGGCCCCAACCCATCGTACTAGGTCTCGCGAGTGCTGACGATACTTTTGACTTGATATCGTCATTTGTCGTCGTCGAATTGGAAAAACAAAAACAAAAATCTTGACATATCTGTACATGTTCTTGGCACGTGTAGTGGTACCGGCGAAGTCCTTGATGTAATATGTGATATCAGTTCGTCCAACAACTTCACATGACAAGATGTTATACAATGCTAGCAAAAGTAAGCATCTTGCCGGTCACATGGACCGCAGATACAGATGGACCTTCTGGCGCACAAAATTAGGAGGACAGGGGATATATATGTAGGTAATGACTTATTCTTCAACACGCGTTTATGTACACATTTTCTTTTTGGATGTCTTTTTTTTTATTATTGCGTTCCGAAATTGAACTATGTCATGTTGTTGTCAAATTGTACGGATTCAAGGATGATGTCTACCGTTTTTTTTCGTTCCTTTTCTTCTTCTTCTCTCGTCGGTTAAAATAAAATATACGTTGACCGATTTTTGCCGTTTGCGATGATAATACGTGGGGCCTTGTTTCGCGGAAAGTATTTGCACCTCCGTGCGCGGCGGCATCTGATCGCTCCTGATGAGGTCGTCGTGATAAGTCATCGCTTTATGCATGACAACATAGTCATTCTCGGCGCGGCACTTTCTTTTTCGGAGCCTCAGGGGCAGGACTCGTGCGACGAGGTCAGAACTGGCTGTGGCTAATCATACTATATATATATATATATATATATATATATAAGCATGCCACTTGGATGCCCAAAAGCTTTCCCACCAGACCATTGCCCTTTCTTCTTCCTTCTCCCCTCCTAGCCGGCCGCCGCAGCAGGAGCAGCAGAAGAGGCATCCTCCTCGAGAACATCCACCATGAACGTCGGGCTCCAAAACTCCCACTCACCATTCCCCGTCTGCGCATCGACCCACAACATACCGCCGGCCACCAAATCGTCAATGACGGTCCGGCACCGCGCCCGCTCCCATCCGAGGTTGTCGCCGAGCATACTGACGCTCACGTAGCCCAGCACCTGGGCCGCCTCGACCGCGGCGGCCTGGTCGTTGCTCAACTCCCGCGGCACGCTGCGGATGTACTCCCTGCGGCCGACGCGGACGATGCCATAGCTACCACCCAGGGGTTTCAGCGTCTCGACCGCCCGTCGCACATCATCCTCGGAGATGTCGTTCTCGCTCGCGCTCGCGCCGCCGCCGGCATCAGCCCTCGCCCCCCGCGACGACAACCGCTCCCGCACCTCCCGCAGCCCGAGCAACCCCCCGTTCTCCCCCCTCGTAGCACTACACATCTCCACAACGCGCACCGCGAGCCCAAAGTAGAAATCATTGACCGTCTTGCCTAGCAGCTGCGCCCATATGGAGCTCGCTCCCCCGGCGCCTCCACTGCCGCCGCCGCCGCTACTGCTGCTGGCCAGGGGATCCACGCCAATGGCCGTACACATGCGCGCGAACTGCGCCCGGAACGCCGGATCGGACCGGATGTCCTTGGCGTGCGTGGCCGCGAATTGCTGGAGCAGGGAACGGAAGACGGCGAGCTGGGCCTCGAGTGCCTGGGCGTTGTTGGCGCGGAGGGACGACCCGTGCGAGGCGTAGTGGGCGGTCGTCAGGCGGGATCGGTCGAAGGCGCCGATGCCTACGCCTTTGCGGGACATGTTGGCATAGCGGGAGCTGAGCTGTGTCTCTTCTTATTTTCGTGCGCGCGTGTGCGTGTGGACAAGCCTAAGGGCCTGTCGGAGATGGTTGGTGTGTGGTGGATGGAGCGGCGAGGCGGAAGACTGAATCAATGACTGACGGCTTGGCGGGGGCGGGGGAAGGTTTGTGACTGGGCGGGCGGTGACGCGGGCGACGTGCGAAACCAACAAGGAAGGTACCTTGGTAGTTGCAGCTACCTTACTTATGACGCGTGTCTCGTCTGGTGCATCATCTTAACGTCCTGCAGCGCCGACAACCATGAGTCCATACAAATCACAATCATCAACATCAGGAGCAGCATTTCGAGGCTCAACCACCCACCCAGGCAAAGACTCCCAAAACATCAACCTAATCACGGAGCGAAAAATCCCCTCAAACTCAAAAAGAAAGCCACGTATATTGATCCCCTCTTCTACTATGCATGTATTTATGGAAGAATCTCGTGAGCCTTTTTTTTCTGTCTTTTTTTCTTCCCCCCCCCCCCCCCCCCCCCCCCCCAACCCCCCTTTTTTTTGTATTTTTTTTTATTTTGGCCCGGACGTTGCATTCCCTGTAAAGCGATATATTTTCCCGCCCCGTACACTCGCGCACACTCGCTCCTTTTGCACAAACGCTAGTTGTCTGTCGTCGTCAGTCATAAGACTCATAAACCAAAAAAAAAAAGCTTATATGTAAAAAAAGAAAAAGTAAAAACAAGAACAGAAAACGAAAACGAAAACACTCAAGGCACTTCGATCGTCCTATATACCGTTTTTCTTCCTCCCCCTTTCCCATTCCCTTTCCCTCATGATGTTCTGTTCGCGTCATCACTGAAAATCCTACGGCCTCTTTACACACACACGTCCATTTGCTAGTTTGATTCCCGCATTCCGATTTTATTGTGTCTGGCACTGTGCCTGACCTTCGTCTTCGTCCTCGTCCTCCCATTCACTGAGGCGCGGATCATCGGAATTTTCGCCCATCTAGCCATCAGTGTCAGTGTCGGTATTGTTAGGCTGCTGCCTGAAAGCATGACAGGGTAAAGAGAAGGAAAAAGAAGGGAGAGGGGCGGGGCGGGCATGTCTAGTCTGGTGCTGTACCTTATCTATATCAGCGTCCTCTTCATAGTCAACCTCGTCGATTTCCTCAGCTTCAATGGGAGCTGGTGGAGGAGGAAGCATCTTTTGTAATGATTCGTAGGCAGCATCATCTTTCAAAAAGTCGTCGTCGGGAAACTTGACCGTGACAAGGAGGTAGAGATCTCCCCTGGCGTCTCCGCGCTTCATGGGCATACCCTCTCCACTGACTTTGATGCAGTCACCAGGACGCAGAATCTTGCCGCGTGGTCGCTGAATGTGGATCCCCCGTCCATCGAGATGTTTCAAAACGACGCGAGAGAAGCCCGTCAAGGCTTCCGATAGCGTGACTGCCAGCTCTGACGACAGATCGTTGCCCAATCGAGAGAACATGTCGTGCTGCTCCTCGACTAATGTAAAGACAATATCGCCCGGTATTTGGTCCGGGTACTGGTCAGCCTCTCCTTCGAGTACGATGCGCTCCCCATGCATGGATCCTCGGGGAATGTAGATCTCCAAAACCTTCTTCTCCTGAGTCGTCCTCTTGCCTTTGCACTTCTTGCAGCGATCCTTCTCCTTGAAGACTTGGCCTACTCCTTGGCAGTGATCACACAGAACCGTCTCCCGTCTCATCATGCCGGGACCAATCTGTCGGATGGCCTCGACCATGCCATCGCCCTTGCACCTTTCGCACGCGGCTGACTTGGCTTTTTCTTTGCCCCCGGAGCCCTTGCACTGGCCGCAGACAATCTGCTTGTTGGCGGCAAACTTGACAGTCTTTCCCTTGTACAGTTCTTCCAGAGTGACCTTGTATTCCTGCTCCTCGTCAGGGCCCCGTCTGGGTCGTTTGGGGCCGCCTGGACCGCCCGGCCCGCCGCCGGGGCCGCCCATATTGAAGCCGAACATTTGCGAAAGGATGTCATTCAGGTCGACCTCGGGGCCGCCGGGACCGCCGCCTCGAGAGGGATCAAAGGCAGCCATGCCATGCGCATCGTAAAGATGTCGCTTCTGTTCATCACTTAGGATCTCGTATGCCTGGGTGATTTCCTTGAACTTGACTTCGGATTCTTGTCGCTGCGCCTCGGGGACCTTGTCGGGATGGTATTTGAGAGCGGCCTGCCGAGAGGGTGTCAGTAGACCAGGGTTACTGCGTCCTTTACTTTTCCTTTACTTTGTGACTCAGGAGAGGGCTGCGAAGCGTCAACGTACCTTGCGATAAGCCTTCTTGATCTGGTCTTGGGATGCATCCTTATCGATGGAGAGAAGACCTATCAGAGCAGTATTGGTGAGCGAACGAAAGGAGCCTTTTTTTTTTTTTTTTTTTTTTTTTTTTTTTTTTTTTTTTTTTTTTTTT